>JYJE01000280.1:3293-37066 GCA_000983655.1 Zymoseptoria brevis
GCATCACGTCACATCACACCTTCTTCCCCATGGCCAACAACTCACCAACTTTCGGCGGCAACACCATCGCACTGCGATCATTCCTCTTCCAAAACTCCGCCACCAATCCCGCCACCTTCTCCGCCCGATCCTCGTGCACGAAATGTCCCGCTTCCGGTAGGACGACCAATTGAAATTTCCCCTGCATCTGTCCAATCATCAATTCCTTATCTAACCGGTCTGTGCCCGCGAGGATGAGCAGCTTCGCTCCGCGGCCGGTGAGGAAGGAGGAGGACATGCCCGTGAACCAGTCCGGCCAGAAGGAGGACATGAGGGAGAGGTCAGTGCGCCAGATGAGTCGGTCGGGGTTGGTGGGGTCGGGGACGAGTAGGCTGGGAACGGAGATGTCGGCGCTTTGAGGGGAGCGGAGGGTGCGGGTTCGGATGTGCCATTGTATGGCTTCTTCAATGTTGGCGAAAGAGAAAGGGCGAGAAGCGAGGTATGTTTTCATGTGTCCCAACGCTTCAATGGCGGAACCTTGGACGACATCGAGGACTGCGTAGCCGACGAGATTGGAGTTGAAGGACCGGAAGTGGGTTGTGGCGAGGGAGGTGACGATGGCGCCGCCGAGGGAGTGGCCGATGAGGATGCAGGGCGGGATTGTGAGCCAGGATTGGGAAGTGGCGGCGAGGTTGATCATGGTTAGGGCGTCGGTGGTGAGGGTGAGGAGAGTGTAGTCGTGGATTGGGAGGGATGTTGTGGGATCCAGGACGATGGAGCCATGGTTGCGGGCGGAGAGGGAGAGAAGACCTGCGGTGGGGAGTGCTTTGCGGAGGTGATGGGCGAAGAGGGCGAAGGAGAGGGAGGAGGCGCCGGCGCCGTGGTGGCAGATGAAGAGGGGTCCGACTTTGGGGTCGGTGGGCGGGGTCAGGTGGACGTGGTAGGTTGCTTTGTGGGAGGAGGTTTCGTGGGGAAGAAAGAGGTCCTGATCAAAGTAGGAGGTCCAGTGGGTGGTGGAGGCTTGTTGTTCGCGGGATGAGGGGCGGACGGTGGCGATGCTGGCGAGGGAGGAGGTGGAGGAGGTGGAGGAGGAGTCGGAGGAGGAGCTGGTTTGGTCTTCTTGTTCGTTGATGACGTGTGATGGTTGTTGTGGTGCGGGGATTGGCGTGGGTTTGGCTTGATCTGGTGGTTGTGGTTGTGGTTGTGCGGGTGCAGTCATGGTCTGGCGGAACAGATCCGACATGTTGTGTGATGGTGGGAGTAGCTATGGGTAGCTCGGGGGAGGCGGAGTCGACACCGAGGGGTGGATGAGAGTGGCGAGCATGAACGAAGTACCTTGGGTGGTTCTGAAGGTGTGGAGAGCGAAGCGACAGTTGTGATGCAATATTGTCACATGTCAAAGAGGACTTGATTCAAAGTCTAACCAAGTGAAGTGAATGCGATTGAGATGCAAAAGAGTTTGGTCACAGATCATTACCTAGGTTAGTGTGTAGTTCTAGTGACTTGGCGGCGATCGACGGCTGGGGATGTGGCAGACGAGACTTTTGCGGGTCGAGAAGCTCTTTTCTTCGGCTTGGCGAGGCGATTGGCGATTGGCGATATTGCCGATTGCCGATTGCCGATTGCCTTTTGGACAGCCTGTGCTCGAGCGGAGAGTGGAGCTGTGACTGCTGTCTTTTGCCTGATCTCATCGTAAGCGCAAGTCAGTCAAAGTCAAGTCAATTGAGCATGGGGCAATGGATCAGATCGAGGTACTTTACCTTAAGGTACCGTTGTATTCAACGTGTCAAGGCCGTCTGCTTCTGCTTCTGCTTCTGCTTCACCTTCACCAGACAAAGAGAGGAGGGAAATGTTGGTCTTTGATGCTACCTTGGACTAGAACTAGCGCGAGTGGCTGAAGCTCCAACGTCTGCCATCCCATCCTCCACCTTCCACCCTCTTCTTGCTGAACTCCACCACCCTCTTCTTCTTCTTCTTCTTCTTCTTCTTCTTCTTCTTCTTCTTCTTCCTCCTCTCCTCCGCCCTCTCCCACCCACTATGAGCACGCTCTGGGGCTCTAAGAAAACCGACAACGGCACCAACCCGGAAGAATCGCATCAGAACGGCGACAGCAGCAGCAACAATCCCGACGTCCTCGTCGTTCGCAATTCCGACGACAGAATGAGGCCCGAGCCCACCGAGAGAGACAGGCTGCTGCCGGACACTCGCCATCGTCCTCATGGAGATGGCTATCTCGATCCCGATGACCCGGCTGTGAGTAGAGACATGTTGCCATCTTCAATAATACACCACTTCAACCCACTTCAGATCTCAGGACTAACCTAATCCCCTCAAACCCAGGTCTCGCCATACAATCTCTGGACCGTCCGCTTCCTCCGCTACCTCTCCATCCTCTTCCTCGCCATCTCCTTCCTCTGGTGGGTTCTCCTCCTCGTGAGCATCTTCGTCTCTCCGCCCGGCCTCAACACCCGTGGCTCCGGCTTCTTCGACTTTGCCTTTACCTGCCTCACCTTGGGAATCCTCCTCAACACCCTCATGTTCTTCTCCGGCCCAAGCTTGGCCATGCGCATCACCCAAGGTGTCCTCGCCTTGATCCTCCTGATCGATGTCATCATCATCGTATCGGTCGCTCGTCTTCGCGCCGAGGAGAGTGCTCCTGGTGTCGCCAGCGCCGTCTGGACTACTCTCATGGCCACCTTCTGCATCATCACCGACCGCACCGTCGCATGGGGCAAGAAGGAGGAAGAGGAGCGTCTCACCGGCCGCCCCGAGACGAAGCGTACCCTCATGGAGTGGCTTGCCGTCCTCGCCTCCACCGTCATCAACGTCGTCTTCATCCTCATCACCATCCTCATGACCTGCACTCTGGTCATCCGCAGTCTCGATGCCGGCCTTGAGATGGATGGCGAGCGCTACGCTGTCGACAGCCACAAGTACAAAGTTCACTTCTCTTGCTACGGCAATGCGACCACCGACTCCTCCGGCCACCGCACTCCCACCGTCCTCCTCGAATCCGCCGAGGACCCCGTAGAGTACGATTTCGAACACTGGGCCTACAACGCCGTCAAAAACGGCACCATCGACCGCTACTGCTACTGGGACCGCCCGGGCTACGCCTGGTCCGACAACGCCCCATCCCCTCACTCCGCCGGCATGGCCGCCGACAACCTCGCCGAAGTCCTCGCCATCACCGGCGAAGAAGGTCCTTGGATCCTCGTCTCCGCCGGCTACGGCAGCATCGTCTCCCGCATCTTCTCCGCCCGCAAACCCCGCGACATTGCCGGAATCATGATGATCGACCCTCTGCATGAGGACCTCCTCTACCGCATGGCATCCCCCACGCGAGGATTCCTCCTCTGGGGCTACGGCATCATCTCCCCTCTCGGCATCCGACGCATCATCGGCTCCCTCTTCGGTGGACAAACCAAGGAAGACCGCGTCTACGGCAAGAACAACCAGCAGAGCGGTAAGCGCCTCAAAGCCATGTTGCAGGAGAACCTCGTCGCCAACTCCTTCACTCGCGCGGATATCAACACGGCTCGTACGATCCAAGCCGAGGACACTCCTCTGGTGGTCGTGTCGTCGGGATACCACGTTTCCAAGGACGAGGAGTGGGCCAACAAGCAGCGCGACTTGACGAAGATTACGGGTAAATTGATCTCCTGGGATGTGGTCAAAAAGGCGCCGCATTACGTCTGGCGGACGATGGAGGGACGGGATACGATGGAGAAGAGATTGGGCGAGTTGGTGGCTGATCACAAAAAGTCCAAGGGTGGAAAGGGCAAGAAGGGCAAGAAGGAGAAGAGTGTTGTCGAGGCGGAGTTGTAGGTGAGGAATGACATGAGAGTTGGCAGACGGTACAACAGTCCGAAGGAAGAAGAGTGGAACAATGACAACAGAATGGAGGGAAAACCAGATCATGTCCCAGACACGAATTTGAGATGATGAATGTCTTCTGCTCTGGGGAATAGCGATCGATCGAAAGCTGGGATGTCTCCCATGTTTGAGAGAGCAGCTGATCTATGAAGCTGGGCAGAGTTCAGTTCCATCAAGGAAGAACAAAGTATGTACATGCGAAATCGAGGATGTGGGTGGAATATCTCAGCTCATGCAAGTATTCTCGATCGACGGAAGGCCTGAACAACCCTAGGTGATGACACTTGATGCTGACTGCTCTCTTGCAATGTCCACGAGAGCGATGAGGTGATCTTGCTTCGGAATATTCCTTTGCATCTTGCATGCGTGCTTCCATGAATCCGACCATGTACACCGTCTCTCCACCACGAGTTATCAATGACCATCTATCTCTCTGTTCGTCTCGAGTGCAATGAGGGCAGAGCGTGACCCCGAAAACCCCTTCAACCAAATCATGGCTAATCAATCTCCAACAAGACCTCCACCATCAACCATGCGGCACCCACGTCCAAACGCTTTCTTTCCTATGCATTATGATATTCTCCATCATCAGACCGCTCCCGTTCCTCAAAAATTCTCAAAACGTCAAAGTCACCTCGCCCCTCTCCTTTCCAAATCTCGGATCATCCACATCCACCTCCTCCTCCTCATTCTCATCCCAAGGATTATGATCCAGATTCCCCAACGGAGGAGACGAACTCACCGCCGTCGTCTTCGATGCAGGATCAGGAGTCTCTCCTCGAGGAGTCGGGTAAGCTGAGCCGTTCTCCCCCCCTCGATCAGAGAAAGTCCAACTCCCCCCACCACCGGGCGCGGTGAAAGAGCGGTTCACTTCTCTTTTAGGAGGAGGAGGAGGGGGAGGAGCGGAGTCTTCAAACTCCATCGTGACATTCTCCTCCTTTCCATCCTTGGTATGAAAACTATTCCTCCACGGCCCATTGGTCGGACTCGTAGGCGAAGAGTTCAAGTCCACCTTCAACGCCGGCATGGTACTCTGAATCTCCCTCACGCTGAGATGTTGTTTAATCTCTTCAAGGTCACTCGGTCGTTGAATTGCGAGCGCCAATGCTTCTTTCCGTATGGCGTCCACGTCAAACATGACATTCGCCTCCTTGGCCATCGATTCCTGCGCGAGTTGTTCCGCGGCTTTTTCGTCGCCTTCGAGGACGCGAGCGTTCCGCTCATCATACGTCTCCCAGACTTTCTTCTGCGTCGCCTTCTTCCTCGAAAAGAAAGCTTTGAACCCTTTCTTCTCGGGTTGTTCATCCAACCGCCTCCTCGCCTCTTCAATCTCATTCAGCAATTCCCTCTGTCGTTGATCATGATTATCCGGGTCCGGGTCTTCGATTTCCGTGTACTCGAGCGATTCCACCGCCCAGCCCGCGTTGGAGAGGAGGGTGGGCATCATCGCACGGTACGCCATGTGGCCGGGGACGTGTTCCGTCACGTTGATGTTCTCGATGCCCGTGACGTCCACGCTCGCGAGACCCGCGACACGCATGATGCCTCCCGAGGTGGCGCGGAAGAGGTAGCCTAGAATCCAGTCGTTGGTCGCGTAGCCGTTGACGAAGCGGCCGTGCACGACGCTGCGGGCGCGGATGTATTCGTCTGTTTTGACCACCACCGGGGATCCGAACATGTACACGTTTTGGATTAGACCGAATGCGCCTCGGCGAGCGAGTTCTTTCAAGCAGGAGAAGATGACGCGGGAGCCGAGACTGAAGCCCACGAGGGTGATGGGTCGGACGCCGAGGTTACGGTCGATGATCGAGTCCGCGAGGATGAGGCCCGTGGCGTCGGCGCGGGCGAGGGAGACGGTCCAGGGGTTGTCGATGAGGTAGGACATTTTGGCGAGGATCATGGGCGTGGAGAGGCCGGCCATGAGGGTGGTGAGGATGGTGGCGCCGAGGACTTGTTGAATCGTCTGAGTGAGGGCTTCGGTGCCGAGGATTTGGATCGTCTGGCCGGTGGACTGCAGCATCTCGGGCTCCCAGTTGACCGAGTAGATGTCGCCCATGACTGGGTCGATGGTGCTAAAGGGAAGGCGCACGTCGTCGACTTTGCCGGTCATCCAGCCTGCTACTGTTACGATGAGGTTGACGCGTTTGTTGTTGAAGAGCGGTTTGTACTCGTATGTTTTGACGGCGCCTGTTCGTCGGTGGCTCGTGGTCAGGCCGATTTTGCCTCCTATGAGCGTACCGGTAGTACCGATCAGAGCGGCAGCTCCAGTGCCTCCAAGAAAGCCGCCCGTGCCTGCTACACCGATGGTGGTGAAGCCCGCTGCGAGACCAGCTCCAATGACAGGCGCGAGGAGGCCAGCGCTGAGACCGATGACTAGACCGCCACCGACGGTGCACATTCCCATGACCATCAGTCGGCGATTTCGTGCTGCCTTTCGGCGAGCATCAAGGTGCTCGTCTTCATTCCAATTCTCCTTGTCGCCTGGTTCTTGCATTTCTAGAGCATCTGTAACTCGCTTTTCAAAGCGGCAGATGTCTTGCCATTCGACCGAGAGCGCTTTGCCAACATGCTCTAGAAGCTGCCGCGAGCGGGCATCGTAGGTGCTGTCTGCGATGAGGAGTAGAAACAGGTCACATAGCACTGTCCACCTGATGTCCAAGTCAAGGTTCTTCTCGTCTTGTAGGTCGTCCGGGTCTTGTATTGTCAGCTCATCAGCGGTGTGCTCGTGATATGCTGGTGGTGGAGCATCCTCTGCGGCAGGCGTAGCAGGTTTGGACTCTACCGGCGCAGGCGTAGAAGGCTTCGATGATGCAGCAGACACATTATTCGACGACGACCCGCGTCCAATCGCACTCGTCGGTCTTGACGGTAGGGGAGAAGACACCGACTGTCTTGCAGATCGGGGCTGCGAAGCTTCGTCCTCCTCTTCCATCTTCGGATTCTTCACCCTCGCATTCTGCATCAACGCCGGCGTCAAATCCTCCGGGAGCACTCCATGATCCGCCAACTGCTCCACCATGATCTGCTCCCTCGCATCGATCTCCATATGATTATATAGCCTCAACATGATCTTCTGACTCCACATGCGCATCGCCTCGAGGGCGGTCTCCAGCTCTTTCTTCGTGCCTTTCGTATGCTCCAGCTCGGCGATCTGTTTCGCCATCTGAGCGAGCGACAGCCTCACCACTCCTACATATGCGATCCGTTGGCCTTCTGTGAGCAATTCCTTTGTGGTCTGCATCTGCGACAGGAGATCTCTCCCATCGTCATCATCCTCTTCCACCAGTACGTTTCGCGAATACCCATCCTTGAACAGATATGCTGTATGATCGTCCAGACTCGTAGCGGACTTTGCGTCCTCCTCCATCTGTACGCGAGAGTATCCCTTGCCGGCACCGCCTAGTGTGCCGTACTTGACCGTTTCATCCTCGACTTCGCTGTACTCTTTCGCCAGCACTTTGCCCCAGTCGTCATAGATACGATGTGTGGCCAGCGCGGGCATCTCTTGCCACTCGTCTTCTTCGTCGGGTCTGGAATCGTCTGTGGAGAGCCGTTCAGGAATGGGCTGGTGGGAGAATTCGGAGACGCTGGCTATGGAGGGTTTCTGGGCGTGTTTCGTTGTAGGACTCGCGGGAGATGCAGTAGACTTGTCGTCCTCTTTCGCCTTGCTCGCTTGGTCTGCGACATCATGGAGTTGCACAGGAGCCGGCTGTTTGTCCTTTGCTGCAACATCGTTCGCTTCCGTCTCCTGCTCGACTGGCGCACTCTTCTTCTTCTCAGCAGAAGCCTCCTCATCCTTCTTCACAACCCCTTGCTCCCCTTCAGCCTCCTCTATCTCCTTCAACACGTTCTCCCGTATCTCGTCCGGTGTATCCAACTCCCCTAGAGTATACTGTCTCCTCCTCGGTGGCCTCGCCGGTAAACCAAACTCGTCCGCGACTGGTGGTTCCGCTTGCGGCTCGTCATGTTTCTGCTCCCTTGAGACCACCCTTTCTAGACTCCTCACGCTCGGTGCCTCGCTGGGTCGTCTAGTATGTGTTGCATCGGGTGATTTTGGTGGTTGCGAGGCTTCTTGCGGCTGGTGTGGTTCCGCATCTTGCGGCAGAGCTGTGGGCATGCTGGTTATTCATTCCATCATAGCCATACACCATGTATTCCCTCGAAAGCGCTCGCCAGGATCCGTAGATATGCTGTTCTGCGGGGCAGGGAAGAGAGTCTGTTCAAATCGAAGGAAAGGAACCGACCCGGTAGGTAGCTCTTCTTTATCCGGAAGCGTGTATAGGATGCCGGCCTATTGTCACTGTAAGGAATCAAATTGTGCTCGCAGTATATCGTATGCAATCCTCGAAACGAAACAACGTGACACACTTGCACACAGTCGAGCAATGATTCACAAGACGGACATCATCGCGCTGTCGTCCCTGTCCCTGCAGCCCGCCGCCGCCTCTCCACAAACGCCTTCCGCAGCGGCAGAACCTTAAAATTTATTTGAAGATCTTCAATTGTTCAGACATCTCGAACTTCTTTTCAAACACCCCACCTCGCACGTTGCGCCCTTCTATCACAACATCCGCCCATCATGCGCGGCAAACGCTCGAAACAATACCGCAAACTCATGCAACAATACCAACTCAATTTCTCCTTCCGCGAACCCTACCAAGTCCTCCTCGACTCCGGCATCATCACCTCCGGCTCAGCATTCAAAATGTCTCTCGGCCACATGCTCTCCTCCACCCTCCACGGAGAGATCAAACCCATGATTACACAATGCAGTATACGACACCTCTATAACGCGCCCGCGTCACCCACTAAAGATCAGTGCATAGAAGTTGCGAAACAGGCGGAGCGAAGACGGTGTGGACATCATGAGTTGGAGCAGCCGCTGAGCGAATTTGAGTGTATCATGAGTGTGGTGGATCCAAAGGGCAGTGGGACGAATCGACACCGGTATGTGGTTGCCAGTCAGCTGGATGAAGTGCGCAAGGCGTTGAGGAAGGTGGTCGGCACGCCGTTGGTATATGTGAAAAGGAGTGTGATGGTGTTGGAGCCAATGGCGCAGGCGACGGAGGAGGTCAGAGAACGAGAGGAGAAGAGCAAGATCAGGGCTGGCCTGGTGGGACGCAGGGAGACGGGTGGTGGTGAGAAGAGGAAGAGGGGCGAGGACGATCAGCAGGATGGGGAGGAGAGACAAGAGAAAGTCGAGGCTAAGAAGAGAAAGGTCAAGGGTCCCAAGGGACCAAATCCTTTGAGCGCGAAGAAAGCGAAGAGCGGAAAGGCGGAGGAAAAGGAAGGGGAGAAAGCGGCTCTGAGGAAGGTGATGAAGAAGGATCCGCAAGCAGCAGAGAAGGCTGGACTGACAATTGGAGGAGCTGGAAATGGAGAGGGCGGAGGCGATGTAACGAAGAAGCGGAAACGAAAGAGGAAGCCAAAGGAAAGTGGTGTCGATGGCGCTTCAGAAGCTGGCGGGGACGAATGAGACTGTGGAAGGACGCTTTTTCGCTCCATACCTAGCGAATCGTGAATGATCAAGATACCCTTTAACATCGCAGTATGCGCAGACACACTTGCCGATACCTCACTTGTGCCGTATTGCTGTCGCATCTGACGACCTTACTACAAGCGAACGAGCACGCACCCGCCCCCTGAGCCTCTAGAGCACGCCGAAGAACCAAGCCAAAGCCCGCAATGGCACAGCCAAAGGCCACACCACAATATCCACAACCTGCATCACAGCTGCACTCAACTTCCACGCCAGAACCAGTGTCGTGCCAATCGCGAAAACATGTCCCGCCAATGACAATGCTGCTTTTAACGCCTCAGCCTTCTCTTTGACGGTGGCGTTGGGTGAAGTGAGAGTCTCGGCCAGGTCGCTCTTCGGCAGCTGAATGTCGCGGAGATAGCAGAGGAAAGAAGTGATGATACTGATGACGAACTCCTCTGCTTGTGCGAGGTATTGGGGTGGTATCTTCGGAAAGGAGATCTGCTCCTCCGGCGCTGCTGGGGTCTGCGACGTAACTCGACGTCCAGTGCATTGTCCTGTACTTCCTTCCCGCTGACATCCTAGCGAGCAGCTCCTTCCAAGGGACTTGTTCGTTCTGTGGTAGTCTGCTCGACGAGCATCTCTTGCTCCTGGTACCGCCGCAAGTTCAGGGCGGACCAGATTCACTGGTGGAAGCATCTGCATCAACTCCGAGGACGCACCCCTACAGATGTCCTGGTCGTATAGAGGAGCATGCTCGCCCTCGAGATCGTGTTTCGTTCTATGCGCCAAGTCGATCGAGGACAAGAGCTTCGCCGACACTGCATGAAGCTCGCAACATGGTGTCTTTGCGCTGCAGCTGGGAAAGGCTCCAGGCAGAGTCCGAGACGGTCGTCCCTTGCCATGTCTCGTGGCCAAGGTCGAGGAAACGAGCGTGACCTCCTCAACGGTGCCATTTGGCATGCCGCTTGGCGATGGCCCTCTCGCAGCGTCAACCCAGTATTTTCCTCCACTGCCGCCTCGTCTTTTGCGGACTTTGATCGGCGGAACCTCGCCAGCTGCATGCTGGCTTGTAGCACCCTGATAGGGTCGAAAGTACTTGGGGCACGCGCATACATACGAGATGTCCGAGTTCGTGCAGTGCTCAATCTCGGCGGCCCGGCATGTGCAGACATGGGGCTCTCCTACATCCTTTGTTTTCAGCAGAAGCCGTCGGTCATAGCCATCGCTAGAGACTCGGCGAGATTTGCATCGGTAATGCTCCAGAGCGTCAATCTGCTCGGAAGAATAGCCTGGGTATGCAAAGGGCTGCGGTTCCTCCGCGGAAGGCATGTGCACCAATTTGTCTGGCTTAGGCGGATGCGGCGAGTGTGGTATATCCTTTCTCTTGACATCTCTTCTTACGTGTGAAACTGCGGCACCTCCTCTTGCCTGACCAACAGTATTGTGATGCCATATCTGTGGCTCCACACGCGGCTTGATATGTCCACCGCTGAGCTTCCTGCCTTCGTTCGCTCGACTATGAGCATGTCTGTCTCTTGCATCGGCTGTAGGCGACTCCTGCCCAAGGCTACGGAGCTTCAGCGCTTCTCCAGGTGACGCCGGCGTGAATGTACTGCGGTTGCTGCCTGGTGTTCGAGTTCCGAGACTTGGCGATATGACCCCCGTTCTGGGATTGGCGTGTCGAGCGGTGATGTAGTCGTCGGAATCCTTCATTCGAATGGGATCTGGCCGCGTCGTGGTCATTGCCAGTCCCGGCGGCGAAGGATCTGTGAGGGATCGCTAGTCCTTGAGGATGATCGCTTTCAATGTCTCTCGGACGCTCCGTCTCGGTGGTATTCGTAGATGCGGCGGACTGATCTCTGGAGGGATCAACTGATACCTCGTCTGCTGTGGTGTGTAGAGATATCGGGAGTCAGTAGGTCTGGAGCATGAGCGTACGCGATGGAATTGTCTCAAGTGACTGGGCACTTTGGACTGCTCCAATCTGCTGCTCTCCATTTTGTGGAATGTAGAAATTGGCACAGCAACGAGTTGCCGAAGTATCGAGAGCTTGAGATTGAGATTGAAGTACGAAAACTGGCCTCCTCCTACCTGCCTTATCCTCTTCCTCTGCTCAACTCTGACCTGCACCTGCTTCCTCCCAGGCTTATCGTATCGCTCCGAATTGGGGACGCTTCTGCCTCGTGCATATAGCCATCTCTTGCCTTGCATACCGCCGAGGAATACGAGTCGCACGAAGCGGACATCATCTGCCGCTCGTTTTCCTGCCCCAAATCTTCAAGGTACCTGTCTGGTCAGTTGGTACGAGGAGATCAACGTGAGTCGGTCACGAAGGCAAGCGAAGTGGCCCAAAGTGCTTGGGAAGCTTTCTTCCTCGACAAGGATCCGTTGAACGGCAGTTGGCCACCGCTCGACGCCAAGTCTGCACTGTACGACAAGAAGCTACCTCTGCATGTTGCGACATGGCTTCTCCGGCCATGCCGTCCCAGCCGGAAACGCTGCGAAGCGGTCACTTCACATGAGCGCATCGTCATCGAAGAATCGGTGATCCGGTGCGTGGGATGCCGGTGGAAGGATGAGGGCTCCGATATCCGCCAAGACCCGGTGCAAAACATCGAGCGTCGCCCGAAGAACAAGGCGAATCCTAGGAGCACAAATGAAGCAATGTCAAACATCTCCAGGCGGCATGTCGGGTGGTATCTTTGAGGCCTTCCAAGTCTTCCGTGCTACTCGCCAAGCGTCACAGTACGAGACGGCCAAGAGGAAGGTGAAACGAAGTTGAAGGTCATTCGCGACGATGCGCAGATAGGAAGTGCGTCGACGAAGGCAGGGCGAGGTAAGGGCCACCGGAAGTGAACGGACGAGGGTCGCATCGACGCGAATGCATTGCCAGGAGTTCCGAGTTAGGACGCGAAGGCGGTGGAGTAATTGTCGGCGACATGTGGGCTTGGAAGAAGGACAAAAATGTCGCATTGGATGGCTCCAGACCAGCGGGCAGGGCTTTGATTTCATAGATGGGTAGAACCTAGACGGGATCGCGGCACCCAACGCAAGCAACATACACAGATGTGCGACGACCATAAATGCCGCAAGGCCAGAAGTATACTGTCGGCTAGTTCAGCAAGTTCTGTTGGGCCGCTCCTGGATCAAATGCTTGTTCTTTCTACCGTATGCGGCCTCTCAGAACTTTTTGATACCGTCGGCCTTTGCTTTGCGCAAACTCCTTCGGTCGGCGAATCGCGGGATAGCTAAGGGCCGTCGCAGCCGTTGAAGTTTGACAGGGCGCTTGTCAAAAGCACTCGCGTAGAACGGCAATTATTGTTGTTGCAGTACGAGGCCCTACAGATTGCCAATGGAGGCCATCGGATTGGCTGGCAAGCTGCAGACCATCGGCAGAATACTTTGAGACCTGGATGATTGCGGAGTAGTCTGTCGGCAAACGCATGGCCGAACTTCGGAGAGGCGTAGACAAGAAGACGGCAACGACAGCAACAACACCAACATCACAACAATGCAACGAGAGCGATCCATCAATGCCGGCAGGATTGGCGCATTTCTGAATATTAAATTTGCCAATTCCCGGTAGCAGAGCTCATCTCGGCTCTTGGCCTTTGTGTCCACTCAGCACTCGTAAGGTTTGAACAAGCAAAGTCCAGCGAGATTGCGGCCCGTTCGAGGACAGTAATCGGCGTCCACGAGCGCCGCCGATACCATACGTATTCGCAATCGCTACTCTACTTTTTTTCCCTTCTCTTTTTCCCGTATCGCGGGTCTGCCATCCAATGTCTCTCGACTCTCCAGCCATGGTGCATGTGCATGGGTTGGGTGGGGGTTCCTTCGGGTCGCACAGGCCGAGCGACGTCATGATCTGTGCCGGTTCGAATCCCTCGCTGCGTGACCTTGCAGCCGACGATGATCCCCGATGATAAGGCGGAAGAGACGGGGAACGGAGGAAGTGGATGAGACTTCCAAAGATGCTTGACGAGACTCGGAGGTGCTCGACATGCAAGCAGACCCTTTTGGCTCAAAGGCCAAGCGATCGGGTCGATGAGGGCCGAATCTTGTCTTGCCAGCTATCGTGTTCTTTCCGAAGCTCGCAGCCGCATCGTCAAGTCACCATGGGTCTCCGCTCGAAGGTTTACTAAAAGATCGGTAAGCCTTCGCTGCGAGCTTTCATTTGCTGAAGCCGCAGTGAAACCCCGCGCTAGATCGATGGACGATCCGTGCGTTTACGATGGGCCGCCGGCCGCCAACGCTCGAGAGGGATAGTGCGGCGCATGGTTTGGTGATGGTGATGTTCGTTGCATGGCTGTTGTTCGGGCCTTTTGGACGCCAGCATACTGGGGTGCGTTGCTGTGTGCAGGGCTCGAAGATGCTGCATCCAGTCGCAAAATGCCGCATCGATGGAGTCGAATTCGAGCCTCTGGCGCATGCGCTGTACGACGGCCAAGCTTCTCACCAGAAGTCTCAAGGACTGCTGCCAATGTGCGAGCAGGACAAGGACCACAGTGGTTCGGTACCTCTCACTCCATCACAACGGTCCAACCTGCGAGACCCACCACAGTGCCCACGTCTGGCTAGCCTGTGTGTAGTGCCCGCCCGCTAGCTGAAGTTACCTGAGCCTTCGTGTATGTAGGTAGAATCGCTTGCTCGACTCGGTATCGGCGGTTACGTTATTGGCAGCACCTCTGCAGGTTAATCTGTCACGAGTGGGAACGGTCCGACCAAGGCCAAGCTTGCGGCAGGGTTGTGTTGAGTCGAGGGAGAGTGCAGTAGGTGCGTGCGGGCTTCGTTACGTGGATGGGTGTATTAGATTAGGCAAGGTGTGGAAAAAATTAGAGGTCGTGCCCAGTCAAACGGACCGCCGGCGTGCAGCAGCAGCGTCCAGCATTATTTATTGTTGTTGTTATCCGGTGGTTTAAATTCCCACCCAAATCCAAGTAAGCCAGCCAGACCAGACCCAGGCCGAGCGACCGCCCGCCCGTTTTGACGCTTTCTCTAGGTTGTGCTGCCGCCATTTTCCACCAACGCTCGGCATCGCGGCATCGCCCGCCCTATCGCGCGCAATCGTCCGTCCATTTTATCCCCAGCTCCGTCCACACCTTCGAAGCTTTCTTCTCTTCTTCCACTACAGCTGCGCGTCTCTCTCCCCGACACGACAGTAGTGACACTCTTTCCCTCACGGCTGACCTCCATTGATTTGGACAATGGCCGCTCCACGTGTCAGCTTCTCCGACAAGGACTTGGAGAATGGCGAAGGTGGTCCTGAACGGTACGTTGTTTTGATCCTGCCGCCGCCGTCGCCGCATGGATATCGCCAGCACGACGCTTTCCTCCCACCCACCAGCAATCGCACTCGTAGCTGCATCCGCGGCGTACCTACTCGCACAGTAATCACTGACAAGCTCGAATAGATCGCGCAAGTGGTCGCAGGCTCCTGGCAACATCGAGGACCTAGGTACGACGCGCTGCATTCACCACACCCGCACCATGAAATTCAATGCATCTGACTTTGTCGATTTAGACGAGTACACCGCTCTCCAGAAGTACATCTCTACCTACCGTGATCCCAAGCTCGCCCAGCAGGATGAGGTCGCCAACGCGCACGCCGAGTCGCAGAAGAAGAAGCCGTGGCAGGTTCGTTGCCACTTCACCTCTCCGCATACACCCTTCAAGTCCACTGACAGACCCGCGTAGTTTTGGAAGAAGGCCCCAAAGGCCGAAGATGATGGCGATGCCATGGTCGTTCCCGAGGACTGGCTCAATGCCGACATTCGCCAGGGTATCACCAACGCTGATGTCGAGAGTCGCCGGAAAAAGTTTGGCTGGAACGAAATCTCCACCGACAAGGAGAACTTGTTCATCAAGTTCTTGACCTTCTTCACTGGCCCTATTCTCTACGGTACGTCTCATCATCTATTCACACTTCGGCATGCACAATGGCTGGTCATGAGTGCTTGCTTTTTTCACCGCAAGCTCAAGCTCCAAAGCTTCTCCACCAAGAGCTTGCAGCTTCGAGCTTGCGGGCGCAAAAAGCTTGGCACGACGGCCATGGTGCATTGCATGTTTGATCTGCACGATGCAGCCCTGTTGTCGCAGAGCGAAAGCTAAGTCTTGGCAGTCATGGAACTCGCTGTCCTCCTCGCCGCCGGTCTCCGCTCTTGGATCGATTTCGGTGTCATTATCGCCATTCTTTTGCTCAACGCCGCGGTCGGTTGGTACCAGGAAAAGCAAGCTGCCGATGTCGTCGCCAGTCTGAAGGGTGACATTGCCATGAAGGCGACCGTCGTCCGTGATGGTCAGGAACAGGATATCAAGGCTCGCGAGCTCGTCCCCGGTGACATTGTCGTCATCGAGGAGGGTCAATCCGTGCCAGCCGACTCTCGTCTCATCTGCGACTACGAACACCCCGAGGACTTTGAGAAGTACAAGGAGCTCCGCGAACAGCACGCTCTGAACCCCGAGGAGGATCCTGCTGGTTCCGAGGACGCCGAGGGTGAAGAGGGTGAGGGCATCCAGCACCAAGGTCACTCCATCATCGCCGCCGATCAGTCTTCCATCACTGGAGAGTCTCTCGCCGTTGACAAGTACATGGGCGACACTGTCTACTACACCACTGGCTGCAAGCGTGGCAAGGCCTACGGTGTTGTCTTGACCTCCGCCAAGTTCTCCTTTATCGGTCGCACTGCTACTCTCGTCCAGGGCGCCAAGGATCAAGGACATTTCAAGGCCATCATGAACAGCATCGGAACAGCGCTCCTCGTTCTCGTCATGTTCTGGATTCTCGTCGCCTGGATCGGTGGTTTCTTCCGTGGAATCAACCTTGCTACCCCCGAGGACTCCTCCAACACCCTCCTTCACTACGTTCTGATCCTGTTCATTATCGGTGTGCCAGTCGGTCTACCCGTCGTCACCACCACCACTCTCGCCGTCGGTGCCGCCTACCTTGCCAAGCAGCAAGCTATCGTCCAGAAGCTCACTGCTATCGAGTCGCTCGCTGGTGTCGATGTTCTGTGCTCCGACAAGACCGGAACTCTCACTGCCAACCAGCTCTCCATCCGTGAACCTTACGTTGCCGAGGGTGAGGACGTCAACTGGATGATGGCTTGCGCCGCCCTTGCGTCTTCTCACAACATCAAGTCGCTCGACCCCATCGACAAGGTCACCATTCTTACGCTCAAGCGCTACCCCAAGGCCCGCGACATTCTCAAGGACGACTGGAAGACCGAGAAATTCACTCCCTTCGACCCTGTCTCCAAGCGCATCACGACCATCTGCACGCTCCGCGGCGACCGCTTCACCTGCGCCAAGGGCGCTCCCAAGGCCGTTCTCAACTTGACCGAATGTTCTAAGGAGACCGCCGATATGTTCAAGGACAAGGCTACTGAGTTCGCTCGCCGTGGTTTCCGCTCTCTCGGTGTCGCCTACCAGAAGAACAACGATCCATGGGTTCTCCTCGGTATGCTTTCCATGTTCGACCCTCCCCGTGAGGACACCGCCCAGACCATCATCGAGGCCCAGCAGCTCGGTGTCCCAGTCAAGATGTTGACGGGTGATGCCATTGCTATCGCCAAGGAGACTTGCAAGATGCTTGCCCTCGGAACCAAGGTCTACAACTCGCAGAAGCTCATTCACGGCGGTCTTTCCGGCACCACCCAGCACGATCTCGTTGAGCGGGCTGATGGTTTCGCTGAGGTCTTCCCCGAGCACAAGTACCAGGTCGTGGAGATGCTCCAGCAGCGTGGTCACTTGACTGCCATGACTGGTGACGGTGTCAACGATGCTCCATCTCTCAAGAAGGCCGATTGTGGTATCGCCGTCGAGGGCTCCTCCGAGGCTGCCCAGGCTGCCGCCGATATTGTCTTCCTTGCCCCAGGTCTCTCCACCATCGTTTTTGCCATCAAGACTGCCCGCCAGATCTTCCAACGCATGAAGGCCTACATCCAATACCGTATCGCTCTCTGTCTTCATCTGGAAATCTACTTGGTCACCTCGATCATCATCATTCGCGAGGTCATCGCCTCCGAGCTGATCGTCTTCATCGCCCTGTTCGCCGATTTGGCCACTGTCGCCATTGCCTACGACAACGCCCACTCCGAACAGCGCCCTGTGGAGTGGCAATTGCCCAAGATTTGGATCATCTCCGTCATCCTTGGTATCGAACTCGCTATTGCTACCTGGATCGCCCGTGGTACATTCTTCATGCCAGGCGGTGGTCTCATCCAGAACTACGGAAACTTCGAGGAGATCCTCTTCTTGGAGATCGCTCTTACCGAGAACTGGCTCATCTTCATCACCCGTGGTGCGCAGACTCTCCCATCGTGGCAGCTCGTTGGTGCCATTCTCGGAGTGGACATTCTGGCTACCCTGTTCTGTATCTTCGGATGGCTCAACTCCAGCATCTACCAGCGCCCTCTCCCATCCCCGATGTCTACCTTCCAGCAGACCGCCAACGGCCACACCGATGTCGTCACCGTCGTTGTTGTCTGGATGTTCTCGATTGGTGTGATGATTGTCATTGCCATCACCTACTACCTCCTCAACAAGATTCCCGGTCTCGCAGATCTTGGACGCCAGAACCGCAGTCTCCACGACACCCAGATGGAGAACATCATCGGCCACCTCAGCAAGCTCGCGCTCAAGCACGAGCGTGACGAGAACGGCGATGCCCGATGGACTTTGGCCGCCAAGGCCACTGATGACGAGGACGACGACTAGTCGCCTTTTAACTACTCCAGGTGCCTGCTCATGTCTTTGAGGGAGCGAAGTGCACTGTACATAAATCTTCTGGTAGATGCTTAAATGCGCTGTTGAACCGTTACCTTCATTCAACATCTTCATCACTACAATCGTCTTTCAAGAAGTTTCAGGGCCTGTCACCGCCTTTTCCCATTGTTGCTCTTGAAGAGTCTTGGCCTTCTTAACACTGTCGTCACGATCGTCACCGCCGTCACCTCCACGTCGTGCCGTAAAAGTTTCCCTGTTGCATGTTCGTTGTTCAACCTTCCGGATAAGATCCCTGCGATCCCCAGTCACGGCAAGAGGCGGCATCTCGGATTCGACAAGGGACCCGAATGGAGACACGCGCAGGATTGCCCGGACAAAAATGACAACACCAAATATTATCTCAAAGGGTTTCCCATGATTGCAGCAACCTCACGCGGGCATGATCCTGGTTTTGAGCACTCGCAGGGACGACTGCGATATCTGCAACCATTTGCACCTGCGGGCGTATGCTATGCGACGGCGACGAGCTGCAGCGATCTGTTCATCAGGTTCAACACCAAATCACAGAACGTCTTCACGCGAACGGTGCTGAAGACAGCGAATTCTGGAGTCTAGCGGCGGCGACTTCACGGCGCAATGCGAATCGCAACTTCCGGCGGATCCAACGCGGACACCGTCGACAGCCGTTCAAGGACTGTTTTGGGTCTCGTGTATTGTTTTGGGGTCGAAGATTGATGTGGGCCCGAGAGTGGAGGACAATTTCTTATGATGCGAAATTTGGGACCCACGGAGATGATGTCGAACGTCCCTTCTATCGTTCGTCTCAATCTACCGAAATTGTTTTTCATTTGTCGAAGGAAGGGATATTGTGGGAACTGTTTCAGAGAAATACATCTTGCTTCGGCTCTCCGTTTTCCTCGCAGTTGACGTGCATTACTCTACGGTGTCGGCTTGGCTTACTTCTTCCTTCCATTCTTGAGCTTACCTCGACCTTGCAATCTTGCGGAACGTTCAACTCGAGGCGACAGCCGTCGACCAGGCCCCGGGAGCGTAAAGAGTAGGTAAGGACGAGAGATCTGCAAGTCGTAGGCTAGAACACGGTCCGAAAACCATGGATCTTGCGAAGAGGCCGTGGAAGCTACAAACGGTCGACTATTGTCCATGACAATGGATGTGGTCTGGACACGATGAGCGATGTATTGGCATGGAAGATTCACGACGACTGTGCATGGCCATCAAGCGGAGAACATTGATCGCTGACGAGTGAGACGATACGACTTCTAGCAGGATGCGGCGAACTCTGTGACTGAACATCTCGAATGGGCGATCTCAACGCAGCATGTCAAGCCAACAAGTATACGCACTATCGCAGTCTAATTGATCGTATATCCGCCATCGACAACCATGGCCGCACCTTGGACGAAGCTGGCTTTGGAGCTGGACAGGAATAAGACGGCATCCGCAACCTCTTGCGCGGTCCCAGCCCGGTTCCTGAATCCATAATCAGTTCGCCTGCGGCGCAAGGTTCATTGCAAATGCGCGGGAGGTAAGCCCAGTCGTAAGTCATCCTGACGCGGACTTACATAGGAGCGATCGCTATCGCTGGTCCCAGGACGTCCATGTTTGGCCGTGTCATGGGCGTATCGATCACGCCTGGGCATACGCTTCGAGAACGGTATTAGCGTTGGCAGACTGATGGGCTCCGCCGAGGGTAAGGACACAATTTACCAATTGACGCGGATGTCGTCCTTGCTGTAGTCAATAGCATCGCAACGTGTCATGCTAATGACAGCCGCCTTGGACGCACAGTATGCTGCTGTTGCAGGTCAGTGCTTGTTGATGAGCCATTTGAAAAACAAACGACATCTACTGACCAGCTGCCGGTCTTCCCACGATTCCAAGCTGGCTTGCGATGTTGACAATGCTACCACGACTGCCTGGTCGACCGTCGTGCGTTGGGGAAGGTTCTTGCTTGAGCATCTGCTGGATCTCGGCTCGAGAAGTGAGCCAGCAACCACGGTAGTTGACGCCATTGATGCGATCGAAGTCAGGAGTGGTGGTTTCGTGGCTTCGTTCGTTATTGCTGAGGATGCCTGTCGGGGATGGTCATGTATGTCGATCAAGATGAGTGTCTGGGGTTGACCTACCAGCGGCATTCACAGCGTAGTCGATACGTCCGAAGGCCTCGACGGCTCTAGATATCAAGTTCGTGATCTGATCTTCCTGCAAGACGTCCATTGCAATGCGAAGGACTGTGACTCCATCCGATCCAGCAGCGGTCTGAACCAACCTCTCCGTCTCAAGAAGTCCATCGGCATTACGGTCTGCGACGACAATTGTTCGACATCCTTCTTGGGCGAATGAAGCCGCTATAGCTTGCCCGATACCTTGTAATATCGTGTCAGTTCGGGGATTTGAACGTCGTTCTTGGGCTGTGATTCGTACCCGACGCTGCACCTGTGACAAGAGCCACGCCGTGGAATAGGGTCATCTCCAGGACTTAGAAGCGGGTAGACTAATAATTTATTGTTCGCCAGACAGTCTCAAGTCGTTCGACATTGTATGTTTGTCTTGAACCAGGTGTTCAAGAACGAGATGATGTAAAGATAGGCCGAACCTTGGGCCGCGACAAGTCATTGCCCGGGCAGCTTCCACGAAGCTTGACCTTGCTCTCACTCCCTTCGACACCTTGCTCTTACTCCCTTAGGGCTTCCTCTGCACCAGCATCAATACCAGCGTGCTCACGAGACAGACTTCATGCCGAGATTCGTCTGCCTCGAGCCCGGACCAGTCCTTGTCGATGAGTTTCAGACCACTCTGTGGCAGTTGCTTGTCCATAATTTGCCAGCAATGGCATCGGCAGTCTCCTGCCAATGCACAGCGAGCACGAACTATCTGGTGAAGGAGGATGGCCCTCGAGCACGTTGCACTGCCAAAGGAATCGCAAATGAGAGGATGTCCTTCGGCAGTCCTGTTCTGATGGGTTGACCTGACGGCTGCTTAGGGTTGATGGTGCTTAGGGTTGTGGACTCGACAACATGCAACTTCCACGGGCACGGAAAGCCTGGTATATTGCCCGAGCAGGACGTCGGGCCCAAGGAAATTCCGCGAACTGAAGCACGACATTGTGAACTACTGGTGATTGAGCTCAGCAAGACCGACACGAGATAGGGAATCTATGGCTCCCGGGATCCGGTCGCTGGCGAGAACGAGAATCTGCCGCATCTATGCATCAGCCTCGATCCGGTTGATCAGACCTCAACTTGAGAACATCGAGACCATCGGAGCCAGACCGAGGTGAGGTCTTCAAGGCGAAGACGTCGAGAGCTTGCTGCTTAAGACGGGGCGGGGAGCACGCAGAAGATGATTATGCACGTCCGGGTCTCTGAGGTCGATGGACGTCTAAGTCTCCGTGGTCTCGCAGCCGCAGTGCGAAACACGGGCAGTGCAACATTTGGAATTGAGAGTACTGCAGATATCCGGACTGCGGCTAGTTGTGAGACCACGATTGCTTGGACACCTGCAGGTTGCCGTGCCTCGGAGGCCCCCTCTTGCAGTCACACCAAGGTTGTCATATTTCGATTCTTGGGCGAACGACATCTATGCGCACGGCGACGATGTCGTGAACTCGCGATCCGCATGTGCTGGTCGCTGTCTTTGCTGTCCATCATCACTGCATGCAATCGCGCACGAGCGACGATCCTGGTCGGCGAAGTGAATGACCTTTTCAGCAAATGGCACTAGTGTTGAAGCTTGTTTTTTCGTGGTCCGTGGGCAAACATCGAACGTCCTTGTGATCCATTACTCCAACTTGATTCCATCGAACAGAGCATGCGCTTCTTCGCTCGTCTCGAACTCAGCGGCAACTTCGATCTGGACGGAAATCACCATCGACCCCTATCATGGCTCATGCCAATACTTTCCGCATCATTCTCGGCGCACTCGTTTCACTTCAGTTGCTCGCATCGTCCGTGACTGCGCAGAACTGCTACTATCCAAACGGAGATCTGTCCAAGGTGGACGCACCCTGCACTTCCGATGGAGGGATGTGCTGCGCCGTCGGCTGGGAGTGCCTCAGTAATGGCCTCTGCTACTTGGAGGCTGAAGACTACACCGAGCGAAGATCCTGCACAGACCAAAGCTGGGGAGACGACTGCTCTCAGTTCTGTATCACAGGTGAGGTGCCATGATTTGGACATGCGCAAGGAGTTGACATTGACCAAAAACACCAGGAGCTTCCGTCATCGGCAATGAAGCCATCCAGCAATGCTCGGACGGACATTGGTGCTGTGACGCCGACCGCCACCAAAGCACACCATACTGCTGTGACAGCAAGAACGCCTCGCTAGTCATCGACGTCCCAGATGGTCGCCAGATTGGCTTCATCTCGAGTCTGTATCCGCCCTCCTCAACCGCACCCTCAAGCCGTTCCACACGCCAATCCTCCTCCGCCACGAGCGACTCGTCCTCGGTCTCAACTTCATCACCTCCCTCGACCTCAACAACTCCAACGCAAACGACCATCACCCGCCTCGACACGACCTCGGACTCCAACGGACAAGCAACAACCATCACTTCGCTCATCACCTCCGTGCCATCACCCACCTCGACCTCCGCAGTCTCACCCACCTCACGCTCTTCATCATCATCCGGTCCCAAGACACTCACAATCATCATTGCTGTCATCGTCCCAGTCGTGGTTCTCTCCCTCCTCGCTCTTGCCTACATCCTCTACCGCCGACACAAGCGTAACAAACCTGCACAACTCGCCCTCGCGCCCCCTGAGATGGTAAACATGTACCGTGACCCCGACGCCACGCCCGAACTCAACGGAGACTTCCCCACAACAGGCGCAGGCGGCGGAGCAATTGACAACAAAATCGAACGCAAAAGCGAACTCTACGGCTCCACTCCCGCAGGAGAGGGAGGAAGAGGAGGCTACGCCATCCATCAACACAGCCCAGCCGTCTCCTCTCTCACCAACTCGCACGGTACGAACCGCAACAGCGCAGCCACCGATCCACCGCTCTACAGTCCCGTCTCTGGCATCCAGCAGTCTCCGCCACTCGGTGGAGCAGGAGCAGGAAACGCAGGCAACACGCCCATGCTGCCGCAAGTCCAGGAAGAACAGGCGCACGAATTGTGGGGTGGGGACTGGCCCGGTCGAATGATGTATGCGCCTTCGCCGCCGCCGCAGGTGTTGCAGCCTGGGTATACGGCGTATCGAGCGACGCTCCCGACGGAGGATGGACCCAAGGCTAATCTGGTCGGTGGACAGGGCGGAGAGGTTGCTGGTAAGGGCGAGCCAGTTGGGCAGGGAGAAGAGAGTGGAGAGGTGAAGCCGAAGGATTATTAAGGCGAGAGACAAATGGAAAGCGACGATTGATGAGTGGCACTATACAGTGTGCTTCGTACGGCAGTGAGGCGGAGCAAGGACGGCAAGGTGGTAACGTTGCTCCAGGGCTTGCCATTGTTCTTATCTTGAGGCCCTTGGAGGCTTGAAGTCATACATATGTGCGTCAAGGCGTGAAACCCCTCATCTACAAGCGATAGTGAAGTGAAGCACGATCAACGCGAGACTGGAGACAAATCCTCTTGAGCGTTGGTGACAGAACAAAGTGGTGTTGAGCACTGCTTCTGCTGCCTGCTATTCAGGCAGAGGACCTCACACCCAAAACGGGTCTGTGAGACAGTAGTCGAGAATTTTAATGTACACGGTGCAGGCAGCCTGATTTGCATTTTGGTGAGCCCAAAAGCACACGCTCCATCGTCCACATCCCATCCTTCGTCATTGCAGTCGTGAAGATCGAAGCAGTCAACTTCCCTTTCGAGCCCATCCTTTCCTCCTTTCCATCCAATCGTCATGGTTCCACGCATCAGTAACACCATACGCCACGCTACAATGAGCAAAGCCTCCAGGACTCGAACGTGTTATGAGATCGACGGAAGGACAGCCGGCGTCGCATCGGCGTCTTCCATTTTCACATCGTCGTCAATTGCAGATCCGCCCTCAGCAGCAGCAGCCTCACCCGAAGATGAAGGTTGAACGACAGGTACCACCGCGGCAGGACCGGATGCCGTCGAGGCCGGTGAGCTCTCACGGTCGGCTTTGCCATCTGGCTCCTTGTCCTTCGCTTTGCTGCGACGAGTGTAGTCGCTCAAGCTCAGCTTCTTGCGTGCGGGACTGGGTGAAACGGCTGCGGTGACGGCTGGCGAGAACATCGGTGCTGTCGTCAGGCTGCCAGGAGATTGTGCGGCGGGACCGTTGGCAAGTATGGGCTGTGAGAACGGGTTCGACGGTGGAGGTGGCATCGCTATGTGCAGGTCCGGTTGCTTCGATGACTCTTCGCCAGCTTCGGGTTCGGTAGACTTGATAACAGGACGTAGCGGTGGCACCGGCGGCAGTACAGGTGGGGACTGCTTGCTGATGCTTGGTGAGTCCTCAAGATTTGGCGGTTCGGGCGATGGTTGTTTCTCCGCTAAAGCTTCGGCCTTCGTCCCTTCCTGCGGCGCATCTTCCATTTCGGCATCCTGGTCGACTTCCACTTTTGGCGCGTCTACGGCGACGGCTTCCGGAAGCGGCGACGATGGCGCCGCGGGTGATGATATCGACTCGACAGGCTGCACCATTGGCTTCTCGATGTCCATCTGATCTGCTTCATCAACTGATGTCTTTACCGGGCTGGTCGACAATGCCGCGCAGGAACTTGCGTTGTTTCGTGCACAGCGCTCCAGCAACCTCTGCCTCGTCGAGACATACGGCCTCCGTGACGATGGTGTTGGCGCGCGTTGCGTTGCTTCTTCCCGATCCATGTCGCATTGAGTTTCGGAATCGACGTAGACGGGCTTCGGCCGCTTCGCAATTCTGCCAGAAGGTCTCATGGGTGCCTTTTGTGTCTTCGGTTTGCGACCCATGGTCGACTTGGCTGGAGGGAGAGAGGCTTGCTTGGGTGTGCCACTGTCGGGATACCTTGACGACGTAGTTGTAGGTGGTGATCCCAATTGTTTCGACGTGGTCGCACTGGGTGTGTTCAAGCTCGAGCCAGCACTATTGCGCTTCTTTTTTGCTTGTTTGCCTGTCCTCTCTTCCTCTTGCCGTCGAAATATCTCTTCCTCTTTCGCCATCTTTTTGCGCTCCCGCTCAGAGATCTCGGGAATCACAGGCTGCGTGCCGTTGGCAGAGTAGTGCGTGTTCGGTGTGATGTCCCGACTCGCCGAATCGCGACCTGCGGAGCCAGAAGCTGACCGTGAGTCAGTGCCGTCGTCATCGGCCTCGACTTTGCGTGGTTCGCTGTCAGAACGACTGTTGAGCGCTGCTGTATTGAGCGGCGAGACCTGAGGCCCTTTGCGCTTCTTCGACTTCGGCATCCTAGTGGTAGGTGCCTCGTCTTCGTTGTTCCGATTGCGACGGTCGAATCGTGACATCTTGCAGCTGCCTTCGGGCAGACCGCACGCACACGGGCCACAATTAGCCAGAGCGGTGGACACCCAAGCGGAGAGAAGTTCCATGTGCTCGTCCGAGAGTGTACTACGTTCGTTGAGCTCCGGTAGTCCTTCGCTTGTGTCCCAGCTCACTGCCACCTCGACGCCCGGCTCGATTTGTGATGTCGCCATGAAGCAAAAATGATAGTCGTGCCCTCCAGTGACCAGTATTTGGAGCCGGGCGTTGGGCTGGCAGCTGCGCCTTACGTACCGCAACGCGGTGCCTTCGTTTCGTGCATCGATGATGATAGGCAAGCTTGGGTGAAAGAAGACGAAAGGTTCCGGATGACGCAGCTGTGGCCACCTGTTGGAAGCGTCCTGTTGATATTCCTTCTTGAAGGCAATAACTCCTTTGAGTTCGCCAATGTAGCCGCCTGAGGGAACTGGCTCTTCCACGGTCACCATCTTCCAGCTCGGGTGTTGGCCTCCATAGCGGACAGTGTCATCGTGGGCATCTTGAATATGAATCATAGCTTTGCCAGGAATGTCCTCTAGTTGGCTGTCCCATCGCATGAGAACCTCGCCTTTGGGCTGCTTGTGCATAGCTCGGAACTCGTCCTCATGCGCAGCCAGCCACGCAGGTAGAGCACTGCCTATGGCGATGTTGTTGAAGACATTTGCATCGGTGACCCTCCAGCTATCTTCCGAATAACACTGCAAGAATTCTTCGGAATACTGGTCGATACTGGCGTCCGGCGACCGCGATACGCTCCGACGCTGGTTGACGGTGGAGGCGTTGCGCTTTCGAGAATGACCCTTCGTCGTAGTGGTGGTGGCAGTAGAGTCCGATGCGCGATGGCTGGTCTTTGGCCGTTTCGCGGGCGGAGGTTGGTCTCGAGGGCTCGCACTGTTCCGATCGTGACGAAGTTTATCCGCGGCGGACCAACCATTTGTGTAAGGAACCGGCTCTTTGACTTTCTTCTTGTGACTCTTCGACACCGCGCGCTTCGCGCCGTTGGTCAAAGGCTCTGCATGCTCTCGTTTTTGTCGCTGGCGAGCACGCGCGGTGGAAACATCGACCGGTCGCGGACTGCAGTCGACGCAGTAATGTTGCAAGTCGTCCGGCAGGCTCAGCTCGTCGTAGTGAGGGTAATAGCACGATTGGTGTTGCCAGCGATTGCACAAATCACAGGCGACGGTCCAGCCATCGTCGTCGGCGTAGCCACAAATGCAGCTGATCTGGCCATCGTCCGCGGGCACGTCGCTGGTTTCGGACGCGGCGAAGCGCTGGTGCGACGATAGGTGTAATGCGGCGTGCGATGCGTGGGAGAGGTCGTGAGCATTGATAGCTTTGACAGGAAAGGCGGCGTCTGTCATGCTATCCTGTTTGTAGAAGAGAGCAAGGAGATTAGGTGCCGACAGGTTCGCCAAATCGGCGGCGCATGACTGAACTGCCACAGGCCAAGCGTGCGTGACGCCCGTGGACGACACGACGACCGACACCGCGCGACGATCGAGTCGAGCGCGTGCGGTGAAGTGTGTGAAGGTGTGGATGTGCGGCTGCTAGCAGAGCGACCGGATAAAGGGCACTGTTCGCAGGAGTCAGACACGGTCTTTAACAGCGGTGCAGGTCGCTCGTGAGCGCGATTCGCACGGCAGCGGTCTCGCAGGCGTCGATAATGAATGATGAATGGCACGGCGATGGATCATGGGCAAGGAGCGTGACCTTTTCGTAGGCGGTGGCCGGCAGAATGGCGACCGTGTCGAGTGAAAGTGGGCGGCGGAGCGGCGGTACGGCGGGCGGTGTCCGGGCAATGGCAAGAGTCGGTTCCAGTCGTATGTCGAAGTGGTCTGAAGGGTCTGAAGAGGTAAAGTCAGTATGGACAGGTGCCGCGCAATGGGCAGCGAGGAAGAGAAATGGCGTTGTGAGTAGGCAAATGCGAGGGTCGATGCGAAGAGACAAGAGAGCGAAAGAGGGAACGGCTAGCTCCCTTCCTCGAGCGGACGGTCCCGAGGTGGTCAGCCAATCAACCTAGACTCGCTCGACGTGCGGATTTTGGGCTTGCGAACTGCGAGCGGATGGTGTGTCGAGGCGGCGCCTTGCAGCTGGCCGCGCAATGGCCCGTCAGCAGAGAGGGCTCGCAGGGCATGTATCCACGGAGAGCGTCCAGGAAGACGACGAAGACATATTGTCGAGTTGTGTTCAAGAAGGTCGCACGCCGTCTTCGTCGATTGTGAGAAAGGTGCGATAAGAACGGGCGCGCGGTGGGGAGGGAGTCGTCTCACTCGCTCGATGGACCGGGGAACAGCGTGAAAGTGGACCAGGGGGATGATCCGAGTTGATTGGTCGGCGCGCGAATTGTCTTCGCCGCTACTTGTAGCGAGCAGAGCCGGCTTGCAGAGTCTCTCTCGATTTCGTGCAGGACTCCTCCCTTCCCGTCCTCCCACGCTCCTCGACGCTGCTGTCGTTGTGTTGTCGAGCAGGCAGGAGCAAGCAGCCTGGAATCGAGTTACGATCGAGTTACGACCACCAACGCTTCCAACTATTGCCGTCTCGACGTTGACTGCGACTCCTGTGCTCCATCGAACGCGCCGATCGATTTGCTTTGCATTGCACGCACGAGTAGCAGCGACATGACGCACAACTGCATCGCACAGCTTCTAGACCAAGAAGCTCTGTTGCATCCCTCGATCCTTAGGTCTTTCGAATCCACCGCCGTTGGCGTCGTCCACCAACTTCCAAATTCGTATTGCTTCGAACACAGCACCGGCAACTTGTAGATTGCGAAAAGGCAGAGAATCAGGCATTCTCCGGTTGGGCTGGCGTGACGTGAAGAGAGATGTGACATTGGTTACAACATGAGTATACACCGGCAGCTGAGGAATGAAATTCTTCGTGGAGAGCGTGGAGAGGTACAAGTCGTGACCGGTCGAGAAGCGCTTCGCACGGAAACTGCGTCAAGATTTTCTGCGGTCGACGTCGAGGCCGAACAGGTCGCGGAAAGAGATTCTTGAACTAGATTACTACACTATGTTCGAGCTGAACGTAGCATGGCTGGATGATACGTTGGCAATACAGCAAGACGATTCAACACACCGCGCGCGAGCGCTTTCATATCAAAAGCGCAAATCCCAAATGTTCTGGAGGACATGAAAGATGCTGGCAGAGTCGTTGTAACAGATTTATACATTCCACAGATAAGCATCGCTGTCATCGCTATGGTGTCCTCTCTTGCATCTTGACAACTCTGCCTAGCTCGAAGAGGCCTCCTCAACCATGCACGCTATACATGCTTCCGTCAATCATCCTTTTCGTGCCCGAATCACCCATATGAGCGTCAAAACAAGCACCAACCCATAAATGCAGCCATGCCACCCCCTTCCCCTCATTTCCTTCTGTCGAGATGATGTATGAGCGCCCGAAGATCATATAGTCGTGCCGTTCGCCTGTGATAGATTCCTTCCTCTGCAACGTCTGTATCTGGTCGTGGGACCGAAGCTGATGGCCAAGAACTGTAGTCGATCGATGTCTGGTACCGGACGTCCCAGAGAAATGCAATAATGCCAGAAAACGCCTGCTGTGTGGAATACCGCGTGCCATGCATTTGCTGCTCCTATCCTCCTAAAAGATGCCCATGAACTTTTTCTTTCCGGCAAGATCTTTGCTCTTCGCTCCGACCTTGCTCATAGGAATGCCTGGATACCGCCGTCAGCGCATGTGTCCGCGGAATGGAATTCTCTCAATCTGGGATTTCAAACATACCTGGATCTCCACTCGATGCGGCTTGAATAATAGCCAGTCTCTGCTTCGCCGTCTCATTCCCTTGATCTGCTGCACGAACATACCACACATTCGCCTCGAGAGGGTCTCGTCGACAGCCGATGCCCATCTCTGTGAAGTAGCCCACAGTATACTCTGCTTTCGCGAAGCCTAATCAAGCCCATGTTAGCAATATGCTCACCCTAATCAAGGCATGTTCGCCACGACTCACCTGACTCCGCGGCCTGCTTCGCCCAGGCGTAAGCCTCGTTCTCATCCCTCTCCAACACCGGCTCTGCTCCAATCATGTACCACGCACAAAGCGCCATCTGGCCCTCGGCATGGCCTCTCGTCGCCGCGCCATTGTAGAAATGAACACTCAACGCTGCATCGCGCGGGCAGCCGTACAGACCATTCTCGTAAGCCTGACCCATCAGGAAGTTTGCATGAACGTGTCCCAACTCCGCAGATTGTGTGAGCAGCTGTGCCGCGTAGGCCTCATCCTTGAAGATCAACTCTCCGTGCCCCTTCAGATGCATTATGCCCAGCTCGTACGGTCCAGCATTATATTGAGGGTCGGCACTTTCCTGTGCACGCTTCAACCATTTTACACCCTCTCTGTACTTGTCCTTCAGACCCATGTCGCCGGATATACACGCGAGACCGAGTCGCGTTGCCGCACCGGGGTGATTCTTCGATGCGCTATTGCGGTAGAATTGAACGGCCTTCGGGGGGGATTTCGCGCAGCCCCAGCCGAACTCGTAGCATAGAGCGGCTCGATATCCGGCTTCTGCGTGTCCGTGCTTCGAGGCGTTTACAAAGAGTGAGAACGACTTGTCGAGGTCGGGTTTGCCTTTGTTGAAGAGTCCAGAGGAGAAGCCATCGGCGAGGTAGTATTGTGCGAAAGGATAGGCACGGTCAGCTAGACGTTGTAGGATCTGTTTAGCTTCGTTGGTAAGTTCACTGGGATCGATGCCATCTTCTGGGTTCAGATCTCGGGCCGCATTGATCATGAAAATAGCAAATTCGTACTGCACGGCAGCATCGGTAGTCTTTTTCACGTTGGCGCGGTACATATCCAGCGTTTTCTTGGTGTCCAGCAAGCTAGCGGCATTGCCGACCACTGATTGTAGGCCTGCATTGTTGAGTGGTCCTCCCGGTGCGACCTGCTGGCTGTATGGCAGATTGTTGAGTAGGTCGACGTAGCTGGCCGGTCTGCTCAAGGGTGATCTCCGGGATGTCGACAGATCCCGGCCATGATTTTGCGAGTCTGAGACTGCGCTCATTGGCGACAGGGTACGTCCTCGCATCTCTTGGCCCAGGATATATGATGACGCCGGCCGTTGGGCTGTTGTTCGCGGACCATAAGCATGCAATCCTCCTCCATTCGAATGCTCGCCACCTGACGAACTCGATACTGTCGACTTCGTGGCCGAGTGCGAAGCACGATTTTGTCCATGTTGAGTCTGCTTCTTGCTTCCATCCTCAAACGCATGGTACTGAAGACCTTGCGATGGGTCCTGACTATACGAATCCACCTCTTCGCCATCCTCTTCTATTCGCGGGGTAGTATTGGTGTTGGACGAGTCTCGGCTGGGTGCGCGGGTGTGATATGAAGGCTGGTGGTCGTAGCCGTTCGACGCTTTGGTTCGGACCGGGATGGAGCCCGTCGAGTCTCCCATCGTTAACGAGGGGGGGTCATAGGTGTGCATGCCATGTCGTGGCTCGTCATCTCTGGCGTGGGCATAGCTGAGGGCCCCGTGCTCAGGCTTCACGATGCCCATCTGTGGAGGACTGACGTGGACTGAATTCAGAGGCATCTCCTGTATGCGAACCTCTGGAGCAGGCGAATGCTGCACTTTGGAGACTGGCTTCCTCTTGACCGGCGACGGTATGCGCTGCTGACTGCCGGAGGAAACTTCTCGATTGTGTGTATATGCGTTGCCCGAGCTTGAAGGCGAGGCTGAATGGAGATCCTGCGATCCTGTGGCCCACTGCTCATGGTGATAGTGGTCCCACTCCTCTTCGTGTCCCAGATATGTGGACTGCGACAAGGATTCCGCATAGCCGTACTGCGCGGCCTTCACGGGCCGCAAGCCCTGCGGCATAGTCGTCGTATCCAATTGATGTCTGTTCTCCAGAAAAAGATGAGTGGACTTCCTCCTGATTCGCTCGACACTGCCACGTCAAATGTTCTCGCTCTCCAACGAGCGGACTGTCAAGCTCGACGTGATTCTATGGTATGAATGAATCGTCAGGCTCCAAGGTTTACCCAGGCACGAGCAGGATGCGATGTTTCGACTGTCGAATTTTTGACTGCGCTGCCCGGATATGCAGGGCTGGCGGAAGGCTGGGTCCTCGGGTGTGGTAGGCCGTGGCGGACTTGACGCAAATGTCGATCACTCCGCGCTTGGTGTAGATTACTTGCAAGGTCAGATGGACAACGATTGTGACTTGGGACACTCTGGACAATTACACAAACGTGACGAGCATTCGCATCTGTGTGGCGGCTACGTTCTCTTTGTCGCTGCAGGAAACTCTCCTTGCGACTCCCATTGTTTCATCAGGAAGATGCACGATACCGCACAGCGTCGGACCAAGACCGTTAACACGACCGATCCTAGGCGCGAGGAAGAAACTCGGCTTCCTTGCCTCTGGGCGAAGAGCGCTTCCCATTGCAACAGTGCCGTTCAGTCGTATTCGCGGCCTTTGTCGCGGGAATTTTGATGGAAGCAGTAAGGTAATGATCTACGACAAATATAGATTCGTGGAGTCCACGCGCATGTGGATCGCGCCGTGGCGATGGGCCACAATTAGCTCTACAGCGGCTATGCTCGAGTTGGTGATGGCCAACAAGCACGATTGACCGGTTATACTGCTTTGACGATGTCCACACGACCATCAGCGGGTCCTGACTTGTCAGTCACTTTCGAGCGAAGAGCATAAGCGGATGCGCCCTCCGAGTGAGGTGTGTCGCAGGCAACCTTGTATACCTGTCTCCGCGCACGGATGCTACAGCATTGCGCAACAAATGTCAGGGATGAGACGAAGCCGCAGGGATTTAGACCAGGATTATCCCTATCGGATCGTGTGTGTTGCACGGGCTTTGCAGAGTCGGCCTCAGGACGTACCTCATTAGGCAGGCTATCGTCTACTGCTGCCTGAGTATGAGAACACTTGGCCGGGAAAAGGTTTCTAGCACCTAGGGGCAGCATTCAAGTCGGAGCTCCACGTGCACATTTGTTGATCCAATTGGGTCGGCATAAATGTTTGTGGGAGATTCAGACCAGTACCGAAATTCCCTGTACGAGACAACAAAGTTGTGAAGACGATCGCTTTCAACTCTTCTGAATTTGAATTCTGAATATTGACAAGATGGGCTACCATAGCCGTCAACAAGTAGTAGACTAAGCTATATACAATCCCAGAACACCCGCAGCCAAAACCGAACAAAGGAAACTATAATACACGAAAGTATCGTTCAGCCATCAACAGTCTGTTGTGAACGCTCATTCGCGTCAACTGAAACGAAACAGGTCCATGCCATTACCACAACACACCCTCCCTCTAGTACCGCATCATATCGCTTTTGATCTTCTCCATTGCGTCCTTGTAGCCAGCCTCGTACGCGACGTCAAGCTTCCTTTCAGTAGAGAACCCAGGTGCCTTGCCGCCTGAGCTGTTGTTGTTTCCTCCTCCGTGGCCACCACCACCGTAACCGCCACCACCGCCGCCGCCGCCGCCAAAGTTGGAGCCGCCCCATGATGAACCGTAGCCAGAGTTGGCTGAGTTGTAAGATGGTCGTTGAGGCGAGCCAGCCGTGTTCTGGGAGCCTTGCTGCCTCGCATCGCGCTGACCACTCTCCCAGGCGTTACGTTGTTGTGGGTCGCTGTATCCTCCATAGCCGCCGCTGTTGGAAGAATTGCTGCTGCCTCCATAGCCACCGCCGGAAGAGTTGTTGGAGCTACCTCCAAATCCTCCGGAAGAGCTGTTATTGGACGAGTTATTGCCTCCGCTGGCGCCATATCCACCGGTTAAGCCACCCGAGTTGTTGCTGTTGCTGCCACCACCGTATCCACCGGAAGAGCCACCGGAGTTGTTGTTGCTGCCACCTCCGTATCCTCCAGAGGAACCACCGGAGTTGTTGTTGCTGCCGCCACCATATCCTCCAGACGAGCCACCGCTGCCACCACCGAAGCCGGAAGACTGGTTGTTACCACCGTATCCCGACGAACCAGTGTTGGAGGACGAGTTGTTGTTTGATGAGCTGCCGCCACCATATCCTCCAGATGATCCAGTGTTGGAGGAAGAGTTGTTGGTGTTGCTGGCACCATTACCGTATGATGAAGAGTTATTGTTGGCAGCCTGTGTGTAGCCAGAATTGGAACTGGAGTTGTTGTTGCTGCTGTGCGAATCTCCGAAGTATCCACCACCGGAAGAGCTGTTGTTGTTGGATGACGAGTTGTGTTTGTTCGATGAGTTGTTGTTCGATGAGTTGTTGTTCGATGAGTTGTTGTTCGATGAGTT
>JYJE01000280.1:37104-48158 GCA_000983655.1 Zymoseptoria brevis
CCAATCTTGCTGCCAATCTTCTCGCCACCGGCGGTGGGAACCGTTGTCTCCCGGTTGTTGCGCGTTGGGCTGCTGACTGGGGAGCTTCCACGCTGCACATAGTTGGAGCCTTTACGCTCGTGGTGCGGTGGTGAGGGGTTGTTACCCCGAGAACTTCCATTCCGGCTGGCCGGTCGGTTACTGTCCATGCTGTTCTTCACCGGTCGGTTGCTGTCCATGCTGTTCTTCTTGATGGAGCCGCGCTCACTTGAAGCGGTGTTGTGAACGCTCTGCGCTGTATTCGTGGAGCCTGCGCTGAAGTTGGAGGAGCCATTGGATCTCTCGTCGGAGCTATAGCCACGCTCATCGTCAGAGCTGGAGATTCGTGGGGAGCTCGCAAAGGAAACCGTGCGAGACTTAGACTTGGATCTCTGTTGAGAGGGTTTGTTCGAGCCGTACCCGGTGCTGCTGACTCCATTGGAGTTCAATCCGCTCTCGCCAGTGTTCTTGCGAGAGTGATGGCGATCATTACTCGTTGAGCTGGCGTTGTTGGATGTCGAGTTGCCCATAGCGCTGTTTAGGGCCGAATTGCTTGTCTTGGATGAGAGGCTACCGAGCCTTCCGCCAGAAGAAGGGTTCTCCTCGAGCGGACTGAGGTTCTTGGCGCGACCAGCTGAGTTGCTAACGGTATTGCGGTCAGACCCTGCCAGAGACCCGGTCTTGGGCTGAGACTCCTTGTTGGGAGCGTACTTGGAAGCGTTGAAGAACCCCATGCTGAGTGGAACGGCTTGGTTCTTGAACATATAGCAGATGGGTATGAAATATCTCTCACAGATGGACACCAATAGATCGGTCGTAATTGGAAGGTAGAGAAAGGCCTCAAGGTAGTAGAATAAGGACATTACCCTCTCTCCCGGGTGGCCTGTCGCTCATATAACGAAAGAGTACCTGCCTTCCAACCTGCGAGCGTCGCATCATCGTCACCTTCTAACTCCCCGGGTACCGTCATTGTGCACTCCACTCCAGCCATGAGTGAACGCCTGCACGACTCAAGGTAGATAGCGAGCCCGAAGATCGAACCGTCCTGTACTCCGCGCCAGTCAGCGCACGAAGACAGCATGTAACTGACTCATTTGGCAGAGACGTCATGTACATCAACATCATCGCGCGCCGAAAATCGTGTATAGTGGGGCCCGCGATTCATGGGTTTCGCCGGTGAAAAAGTGAGCTGCACTTTGACATGCTTCAATGGGAGCCTTAGCGCAAACCCTATGACCGTGAGTAATGTACCTGCATCCAGTGGCTTCTGCTGTGCGTGTCCTGATTGCGCGAATCTGTTCGGCGATGAGCATCGAACGCAACATCAAAGTCAATCTGAAGGTCCATCGTGATGTGGTCTTTCCATTCACGACTCACAACATGTTCAGCAGAATGTTATAACGATGTGCGACGCCTCGTTTCAGATGCTGGAAGTTGGGCTCTGCCTGTCGGACTATAACACGGCGGTGCTATTGCATCCATGAAGTCGAATGGTTCCTGGAAACAACCAGTTCGAACTTCGAACGGGTGTTCGCGTGAACTCGCGACGACATGTGACGATCCCGAACAGGACTGCTCAGTTCTTTTGCGTAAGTGGCTCGTCTAGGTATGGGCAGCACCGGCGGGCTACACGACCAGAATCGGGTATCAAGAACCACTCATCCACTGGTACTGCTGACGGGTTTATGACAGCTGTCGCAAAGTCGCGCTTGGTGGGGCCGGTCCATACTCCGATCGTGGGATCTCGGCGGAGTGAGAATGGGATCATGAGTTCAGAGAGCAGTGGGGAAAATAATGGAAGGGTAGAAGGTCGTCGCTTGCTCCCCATCGTATTCCTTTGATGACAGCCCAACCAAATAGTCCTGATTCTGCGGGCATCTGGACTGCATCGTGCGCACTTCGATCCTGGTAACCTGGCTTTCTCATGCGAATGCTGGCAGGCATGCTTTGCAGGCATGCTGCATTCCCTCTGCCACGAAGCCCGCATGTCACTACGAGACGCGGAGAACCGCTGACCACTTTGGAAGAAGAAAGGCGTACTGCTACATTCTTCCAAAGGTCTTTGTAACCTGAAAGGCGGCGGATAATGGCAACATGAACTCTCTGATCTTAAGCAGCCAAGCTCATATCCTTGCAGGCCATTCCCTACGCACATCATTCCTCAGGTGACACAGATCAATAGGGTTGCACACAATGAAATTGCATGTTCGTCCGACTTCTCTTTAGCATTGCAGCCAAGCGCGAGAGTCAGCATTGAAACATGGTAGACATAGACTGGAGCAACCCAGAAGCTGTGATGCAAGCTGTGCAGGCGATGGGTATCGGAGGAGATTCAACAGATGGTTCATCGGGCGGATTGCCCGTACCTACGACCATAACGCCCAGCGAAGTGAGGAAGACGAGGTCGCAGAGAGCTGCCTCTATCTTTAAGAACTACCACATGCTCCACGGCATTCTCGAGCGTCATGAAGCGACCATCCAGAAACGATGGAACAAACGCAGCAATCCGCAGAAACGTGCGATTCTCACGAAAGCATGGGGGAGCAAAATGCCCTCGGGCCACCGGCCAGATTTCCAGCACTTGAGGAAAGGCACTGCAACCATCCCGCAGAACGACATGCAAGACCGTCAGGAATACATGTGGCCCTTCATTAACGAAGAAGATCTCATGAAGAGTAAGACGCTGCTCTTGTTCCTTAACGCTCGCGGACGCAACTCTCCTGCCGACTTTGCGGCTGCGGATTTGGAATCGATGCACATTGGCTTGATAACAGCGGCTGTGATGCCGGCGTTCTTGAATGAATATGTCATGGTATTCACAGGTCGACATGACGCTGAAAGATATGGCGAGCTTCTCCACTGGGATGATCACGCGGAGGCATTCGAATGGTTGATGACCAAACGATGCCCAAACCCAGGGGAAGGCCTTCTCATACTCGAGTCGCAGGACAAAATCATGTCTTTCTTGGTCGCCACGGCCACGGAGATCTTGCATGATATTTCCGACCAACAACTTCTGGACTACCCGCTACAAGACCCGCCTCCGACACCCGCAAACGATTCTGGCTTCGACTCACTCGCTGCCATGGCGTCGGAGGCGCCGTATCGCGTGCCAGCTCGATTGAGCTTCTCTCGTATTGAAAGCCTTCTCGCCGCACGGAGAGACGCAGCGGCCGATAACATGTGGGCACTCCGCGAAGACCCAGCGTACTACTCGGAGCTCCTACTAACAGCGCGGGATCATCGCCATGAAACGCTTCCGGACCTCAATGGACATGCCCATCCCCTTTTCCGTTTCGGAAGGGAGGACATCCTCTGGGCACGAGTGATCGCCAACGAGATTACGAATGCTTTCATACAGCTCGAAATCTTCACAAATTTGCAGGAGCAAGCAGCGAGATTGAAGGCAATGCAAGACCAGTACAAGTGTGACGTCCACCCCGAAAAGGACCTTCCGAAGCCTTATCTTGATGCTATCCTACGCTTTCGCTATTATCTCAAATATGCCAGCAAAGGTCCCATAGGACTTCTCAAGAACGCTCTCGTGTCGTCACCAGCGTTTCGTTCCAAGTTTGCTCGAAGACCAGAGGAGAGGCCAGAGGAACTTCGTATCGACGTGATGCGTAAAGCTGGCAAGAAAATGGACCTAGACGAGGCGGAGTTTTTGTGGCTGGCGACGATACTCTGGGAGGATGGATATGATCTGTCTGTTGTGCGGCTGCCCATCATCGTGGACGAGCTTCAGCGCCTGGTAGATACGAGCGCGAAAACGAAGTCGCTCGTGTCATCGCACATCGCTGTGGGCATATCTGATCTAGCGATTGTTACAGAGTGTCTGCGACAGATTGACATCTACCAGCCATGGTCCAACCAATTCGAAGAGCAGATGGTGAACAGGACGGAGGCAATCGAGAAAGAATTTTCAAAAACGGCAGCGCCGTGGACCCGTCTCCTGAGAGCAGTGACGGGTAGTCAAACAGCTCTTGCAAAATACGGAGCTGCAAGCGAGGGTAGATTCAACTATCCAATTGAGAAACGACGAACACGTGAGACAACAGAGGCAATGCAACGAGCTGAAGCCAACTTGGACTTGTTCTGGAGAAAAGTTGACGAGATCTTGCATTTGAACGCTGGTGACCTGGACGGCTTCGCCGTGAAGACGCTTCTGCACGAGCGCGAGTTGCAGCGAACACCGGATTGGGTGGAGCCGACGAAGTCCAAACCTGTGACCCGTATCGAACCCTTGACGAGGCCACTGTCCGAAGTGTACTTCGATCTCGAGCAGCGGACAGAGCGAACAATTCAACCATCGGATACTGTCAAAGAGAGAACCAAACGGAAGACACGTCCTGAGCCCAACGAGCAACAACAAGCCACACTCCCAGCCGAAGCCAATGTCGCGCACGACAGCGAGGTCCATCCGACCTTCGAGGTCGACCAACGCACACTCAAAGTCTTCCGCACCCTCTTCTACACGCCCTCGCTCACCGGGGCACCTGGTGAAGTGTCCTGGACCGACTTCCTACACGCTCTTCGAAGTGTCGGCTTCCTTGGCGAAAAACTCTATGGATCAGTGTGGCAGTTCACGCCAACTAATCTCGACGTCGAGAGAAGTATTCAATTCCACGAACCTCATCCGAGCGGCAAGATTCCCTTCTGGAAGGCGAGACGCCATGGAAGACGACTGAGCAGAAATTATGGCTGGTTTGGAGAAATGTTCAGTCTTTCGCAGAAAGCGGTCGCTTGAGACGGTACCTTACTTGCCACATGCCCTCAAACCGCAAAACTTATGATAGATTACGAAGAAGAGAGGTCCGAAGAAGAGAGGTCGAGCTTTGTCAACCAACGAGATTTCTGTCTCCCACAGAACAGGCTAGGTTTGGCACGTATATCCCAGGCGACCTCAAGCCAAGAAGACTTGATTGACGAGTCCACGTCACGCCACAAGCCGGCAATGAGGGAGTGGCGCTTGCGGACTGTGGGCCTTGGAAGATTTGTCGTCAATAATACAATAATCGGAAGATAGCAGTATCATCACAGTACGACGCCGTACATAGCTGCATGCGACCAACGCGTATAGTGCAATGCTCAGCACACTGATGCTTTGTCAGTGTGCGTGCCCTTCTCCTTTCTACACGATCTGCGGACTTGTGGGTGGCGATCCAATGTCCTCAACACTTTCGTCCTCGTAATCTTGTAATCGTCACTAAGCGGAGACTTCAAGGTTGTTCGAGAAAAGCCTTCTTTTCGGGCCGCTCATTCTTCGGCGTCTGCACGCGGATGAAGTAGTGTTCAGGCAGTGTGAACATGAGGCCGCGCATGTTCTGTTTATTTTTAAAACAGAACAAAGACACTAGTAGTTCCTTAAGCTGAACCTTAGCTCGGAGATCTGCTCAGGGATGGAGGCGCCCAGTAACATCAACTCGTTGGTCGGGACGTCTTTCTTGTACAACTCCAGTCCGCTTCTGCGCCTCCGGTTTCACAAGTCATCACTCTTTCGTTGCTCGTGCAGCAAACCACATTTAGTGCATCACTGTCGCTTCTATTCTCACCACGACTCGTGGCCACATCTTGTGCCTGGTGGCGTCGAAGTCAGAGACAGCTTTACGACCCCAACACACGTCAGTCAACCAACGAGAAAATCGCGTTTCGACTCTGAATGATAACCAGGAACCCCTGCATCGTGTACGCCCTTGCTTGAGATCTGGTTCGAGAATCTGGGACTCGATCCCACCGAACAAGGTTAGTATGAGACAGGCTCGTCCTTGGAATGCGGCCTGTGCTGTGCTGTGGCAACGATGCAGCTGCTGAGTACTGATCTTTGCGAAGATGTCGTCCAATCCGTTCCGGGATCCCGGCCGACAACCATCGCGCGAAGGCCGGCATCAACATCAATCCGCGCGGCGAACCTCCGGCTCACGAGGCCCACGACGGCTTTCCTCTGGCGAACGAGATCGCATCCCGACGACAGATCGTGTTCGCCGTACGAGCAACAACCAGGACTTGCATAATATCCCTCGCACGAGAAGAGCCGCATCGAATTCAAGACAACCATATTCAGAAAAGCCCTACGCCACCGGCCAGGTGCGCATGATACAGCCATCGATGGCTTCACAATGGAACGCCGAAGATTGCGACCCCATGATGGACAACAGCGGTGATCTATCACGAAAAAAGAGCATGATCAGACCAGAGAGGCGACGCAACGATCGGGATGACCCAAATTACTACTACCGCAGACATGCCCAGAACATGAATGTTATGCCTTCAACGACAGGCGTCGATCCGCAGATGGAGGACGATCGGGTGACACTGAACTCGAACTCGGCTCTCACGAGACATGATGGGTTGGCTGCTGTACCCTTGCAAGAGAAGCACCCTGATCGAAGCGGAAGCAGAAAAGTTGTAAACAAGCTCCATCGCCATGCATCGAAGAAAGAGCGTGAGAAGGTGGAAAAAGTCATTCAACGACAGAAGATGAAGGAAGAGGCCGGCGCGTTGACGCCCTGGGGTGCATACTGCCATGTGATTACATTCTGGGCTCCCAACTTCATGCTGTCTCTCTTTGGCAAGAAGTTTACAGAACAGCAGCGTGCTTGGCGAGAGAAGATTGGGCTCGTTTCTATCATTCTGCTCGTCATGGCGTTTGTCGGCTTCTTGACATTTGGTTTCACCGAAGCAGTCTGTCCTCAGGGTGGCCCATTGAGACTACGAATCAACAAAGTTGGACCGGGATACATGATTTTCCACGGCAAAGCCTACGATTTGACACGCTCTCAGCATCCGCTGGCCAGAGGTGTTCCTGGAGGGAGCAACGTTTTATTCGACGCAGATCCACCAGGCAAGGGCAGGGACGGGAGCTTCATGTTCCAGAACGTCAACGGACATTGTAAAGGCTTGATCACAGCCGCCCCTGGCTCAGACGTTCCCACTGACAACGACGGTAACCTTGCCTGGTATTTCCCATGCAACCCGTTCAACCAGGACGGATCCGACAACAAGGAGCCAAATACGACAATCCCGTACTACTTGGGCTACGCTTGCCACACTGTCAAGCCTGCGAGAACGGCATTCTACAACCTCAGGTCTTCTGGCGATGTCTATTTCACCTGGGACGATGTTCGCAACACTTCGCGCAACTTGATGGTGTACTCTGGCGACGTGCTTGATCTCGATCTGCTGAACTGGTTCAACTCCTCTCAAGTTTCCATTCCGGACAAGTTCACTCAAATCAAAGAAAACGCTGCTGTTCGCGGCAAGGATGTTACTCAGGCCTTTGGCTACGGACAGAACAAGCAAATTGCCCAGTGTTTCCAGGAGATCATCAAAGTTGGCTCGATCGACACAGAGACCATCGGCTGTATTGCTTCCAAAGTGGTGCTCTACGTCTCCCTCATCTTCATCATGTCTATCGTGGTCATCAAGTTCGTTCTTGCTCTGGCTTTCCAGTGGGTTCTGAGTCGCAAGTACGCACCCAAGAAGACGAGCATGACCAGCGACAAGAAGAAGCGCGCACAGCAAATCGAAGAGTGGACAGACGACATCTACCGCGCGCCCCCGAAGATCACCGATCCCGCTTCGAACAGCGGAGGCAGCGACCGAACAGCGAAGCGCAGCACTTTCCTTCCCACGACCTCGCGTTTCACCAGCCCGTACGCGGTTGAGAGAAGCACGAACAAGAAGAGCTTGCCACCAACCACCATGATCTCGCAACAGTCATCAAATCGTCTGATGTCGTCGAACTACGGCCCCACAAATCGCTCGGATACGGCACTAGACTCGGACAGCCGCGCAAGTCTGATGGAATCGCACCAATTTGGCACGCAGCGCTATAGCAGCGTCATGCATCCCGAGACCGATATGAGCGGACCTCAGGGCTTCATTCACGAGTCTGTCGTACCTCAGCCTCCGCCGGAGTGGCAGCCGTTCGGCTTTCCGCTGGCGCATACAATCTGTCTGGTCACTGCGTACTCCGAAGGACCAGAGGGTCTCCGCACCACGCTCGACTCCGTTGCCATGACCGACTATCCGAACAGCCACAAAATCATCTATATCGTCTGCGACGGTCTGATCAAAGGCAAAGGAGAGTCGATGTCTACTCCCGACGCTTGCATAAGCATGATGAAGGACCACTCCGTACTTCCAAACGAGGTCCAGGCATTCTCTTACGTTGCCGTCGCTAGCGGAAGCAAGCGACACAACATGGCCAAAGTCTATTGTGGTTTCTACGATTACGGCGCGGACAGCGTCATTCCTCTAGAGCGTCAGCAACGTGTCCCGATGGTTGTGGTGGTCAAGTGCGGTACTCCTGACGAGGCTGCGACTTCGAAGCCCGGCAACAGAGGCAAGCGTGACTCGCAGATCATCCTGATGTCCTTCCTCCAGAAGGTCATGTTCGATGAGCGTATGACTGAGCTGGAGTACGAAATGTTCAACGGTATCTGGAAGCTCACTGGCATATCCCCGGACTTTTACGAGATCGTGCTCATGGTAGACGCCGACACGAAGGTTTTCCCCGACTCTCTCACCCACATGGTGTCTGCCATGGTCAAGGATCCCGAGATTATGGGTCTCTGTGGCGAGACGAAGATTGCGAACAAGACCCAATCCTGGGTGTCCATGATCCAGGTGTTCGAATACTTCATCTCCCACCACCAGGCCAAGGCCTTCGAGAGTGTCTTTGGTGGTGTTACCTGTCTGCCAGGTTGTTTCTGCATGTACCGCATCAAGACGCCCAAGGGAGGACAGAACTACTGGGTACCCATTCTGGCCAACCCGGATATCGTGGAGCACTACTCAGAGAACATTGTCAACACGCTTCATAAGAAGAACTTGTTGCTGTTGGGCGAAGATCGATACCTCAGTTCTCTGATGTTGAAGACTTTCCCGAAGCGCAAGCAGATGTTCATTCCGCAAGCTGTGTGCAAAACCACGGTGCCGGACACGTTCAAGGTTCTGCTGTCCCAGCGTCGCCGATGGATCAACTCGACCGTGCACAATTTGATGGAGCTGGTCCTCGTCCGCGATCTCTGTGGTACATTCTGCTTTAGCATGCAGTTCGTGCTCTTCATCGAGTTGGTCGGAACGATGGTGCTTCCCGCTGCCATCGCTTTCACCGTCTACGTCCGTAAGTACATCTCCGTTCGACCGTGTTACGCGATCCACCAAGCTAACCATCATCACAGTTGCGCTCGCTATCAAGGCCGCAGTACTGAACACCGCCGCGCCTGTTATTCCACTCGTCCTTCTCGCCCTCATTCTCGGTCTGCCCGGAGTGTTGATCATCATCACCGCACACAGTCTCACCTATGTCCTGTGGATGTTGATCTACCTGCTTTCGCTTCCGATTTGGAATTTCGTCCTGCCAGTGTACGCCTTCTGGCACTTCGACGATTTCTCCTGGGGAGATACGCGTCAAGCTGCCGGTGACGTCAAGGGCTCGGACAAGAATGGTCACGGGGCTCAGGGCGAATTCGACTCCAGCAAAATCACTATGAAGCGATGGGGCGACTTTGAACAAGAACGCAGACTTCGGGCTCCACAATGGAACAACTCTGGCCAGTACGGAGACGGTAGCCCGCATCGCCCGGCTAGCGCGCATTATGGATCCGGACACCTCGGTCCTGAACGATGAGCCAGCTCTTTGATGATTTGAGGAGAGGAAGATTATGAGAGAGATGTGAAACAGACACGACGAAGTGTTCGTGAAGAACAGTACGAAACGGAACGTACAGAACGGAGAATCTTTTCCTGATGTCATTTATGAGGTGTTCAATTGTCAGCTCTACCAGATTTTGCTGATCGTTTCGAAACGAAAAATGTAAATACGAATGTAGAATATTGGTGGATGTTCATTGAATAGCAAGCATGGGACTGGCGTTCATTCAAACAACAAGACATCGGTCTTCGAACAGTCTCCATCAAAACGCTGTCGCCGCGGCAGGGTCGTGCTCCTCCTGTGGCAATTCGGCATGCTCGGCAACAGGCAGAAGTTCGCGGCGTGCCCACATCAGACACGTCTGAAAGCCCTTCGGAACAGGATTCATATCCGACAAGATTCGAAGGACCTCTTCTCTCACTACGCCAATGTCTTTTGGTCCCGTCTCCTCCAATTTCATCGCAGTGAACTGGACGAGGATGAAGAATTCGATCATCCTGTCATAGTGCGAGGCATAGCACTCCTCCTTGCCTTCTGGGTCGATCCACGATCTCGAAAGTAAACTTGAGCTCTCCGACGATGTCGGCTGGAGGAGCTGTCCACATTGGAGCGACAGTGTCAGGGTGAAATGACTTGTGGCGTCCCGAGAAGTTGCCGCTCTCGCAGAGTTGGTGCATGAGTTGAGTGATCGAGGTGATCGAGAGGGCGCAGATGTTTTCGATCTTGAAATGAATTCCGATGATGTTGTCGCGAGTCTGCCGTGGCAGCTCCTCCCAGCGTGCCTTGAGAGATGTGCTTGAGACTGAGTTCGCACTCATGTCGTAGGGAATCGTAACCGTGATGCCCTTCATCAGGATAGCGTGGGCTTCGTTCTCGATTTGGCGGCATGTCAGGAGGAGGTTGATGTGGTATGAGCCTTCGTTATGGCGGAGCAGCTCGTATACCTCGAGTCTCATCTCGGTTGGTATTTTGAGGAAGCGCGACATCGCCGCGAGTGGGAGATGCGCAATGAGAGGTGGTGTTGTTGCTGAAGAACAAGAGCGAGACGAGACGCGGTCGCAAGTGTAGCCATCGTGAGATCCAAGCGACAGCTGTAGCTTCGAGTGAAGGATGTAGTGGGGTCAGGATCAGGTGTCGTTGGAAGTGAGGTCTGGTCGTCTGAAGCTCACTTTAGCGCGCATCAAGTGAATGGTAAGTCGCCAAGACTACGGACGACTGGTAGAACAATAGCTGCAACAACTCGTATTCGGGTAGGCTAAATTAACTCCCTCGTTCCCTTACCGCCGTAGCCTCCCTAGGTTATCTAAGGTCACTTCTATATGTTATATAGATTACCCTAGCTTATATAATTATATATTAAACGTCTTTTACGTATACT
>JYJE01000281.1:373-14632 GCA_000983655.1 Zymoseptoria brevis
AGGCGGAAGAAGACTCGACCGGAGCTAGGGCGGTATACGCTAGCGGAGCCGGAGCGGCGGCGTTACTAACGACTAGTAGAGCCGGGGCCGGGGCAGCAATAGTAGTTAGGACCGGAGCGACGACTAGAGGCGGAGGCGGAGGCGGAGGAGGTAGTACCGTAGTAGCGGTACGGCGGCGGCTATAAAGAGTTAGTATTTATGTTTATAGTACCTAGCTCGCTATAACCGGAAACGCTAATAATTTATATTTATAGTGTTCTATACGCTATAACCGGAAATGCTAGGGGAAGGAGTACTTACTTACGGGCGGCGGTAAACGCGAACGCGCTCTTAAATATACGAATCTCTATATATAAGGTTAGATATAGCGGTACGAGGCAGAATCGTTAGTTAAATCTCTTACTCTTAGTAGTACGCTTCTACTAAACGGTAGAGTCTTCGTAGAATATATACTATATATAGTATTAGCTACTACTTCTTTTTATGCGGTTCCGCCTATAGTACTTATAGCTCGCGTAAGCGAGTAGCGCGATAGTAGGCTACCTATAGTAGCGAGAGCGGTATTAGTAGTAGTAGTAGTAAGAACTTATAGGACGGCAAATATTACGACGTAGATATAAAGTTTTATAAATTTCTTATATATATTTCTTCCTATTATTAATTTTCTCTATATTATATAACCCTTTTCTATTTATATAGGCAGCGTTACTATAAACACGAATTCCTTCTATTATTGTAGGAAGTAAAGTGAACGAGTAAAGCTAAACGCTAAGTATCGTTACGTTTACCCTAAACTTTCGGACGGAGCCGGTGCTATTCCGAATGCGTCTTAGCCCCTTCGGGCCAACCTTTGAGCACCGCTCGTCTAAATAGGCTTCATTTCCCCCTTAGTCGTCAATACACTGGACGTTCCTTCTTTTTCCTTTCTTCTAGACAGATAGGCAGACATCCACATATCCACATGTCGGGCCATACCTTACTTCCAGTCCAAGTACCAAGTCACTTCAACTCTGCTACAATTCCTGTCACCAACCGCATTGGTTTAAGGTACCTATTTGCGCTTTCGCATGATGCACGCTAAGAAGCCTCGACGATCACTACAGGCGGACAATGACGTTCGTCGACATCGTGTCCTTCAATCATCACTAGCGAAACGCTCTTGACCTGACGCGAAGCCCGGGACCCGAGGGCTCGTTGATACGGTTCCAACACTGTAGGATATGGCAAATACGATGATTCTCCTCAGCTTCTTATTCATGACCGTCGTGTCCGGTGCTACGCCAGCAATGTTCCGTCCAGCGGTATACTCCGAAGCGATCCGCCGCATGGCCGGCCAACATGCCTTCCTGTACTCGAACGCCTCGAACGCCTTGAACGATGTGGTTGACCTGGGCTATGCAGTCTATCAAGGATCTCGCAATTCAAGTCTAAACATTACAGCGTTCAAAGGGTGCTGTGTCTACGACTGATCACATGCAAAACCACGTTCCTTACTGATCCCTTAGCAGCATTCGCTATGCCGAACCTCCAACAGGACGTTTGAGATGGCAAGCTCCTCAGCCTCCGAGGGTCAATCGGACGGAAACCCTCCCGGCACTCGAATATGCTCAACCGTGCCCTAAGAGCAACAGAAGAATGGCAGAGTTTCGAGTCACTAATCAAACGGGAGTTTCAGAGGACTGTCTATTCTTAAATGTGTGGGCACCGACCAGCGCCACGGCAGGTGCTCTGCCCGTCTTCCTCTGGATACATGGTCAGTCCAAAGTTCGGCACCGTCTAGAAAACCACCGAGATCTGACACCGTTCCCGAAGGTGGCGGGTATGGCGAGGCAGACAGCGAGCCAGCTGATATGTCGTATCTGATCAACACGAACGAAAACGCCTTCATCGCCGTTTCGATTGCATATCGAGTGAGTCTACTGGCGTTCGTTGTGTTATGCTCAGCCTGACGTTAAGTATCCATAGCTCGGCGCCTTTGGCTTTCTTTCATCTGATGAGGTGCACAGAAAAGGAGTCGTCAATGCTGGCCTACTGGACCAGCAACTAGCCCTTGTGTGGCTGAAGCAATACATACACCTCTTCGGAGGAGATCCGGACAGAATCACAATAGGAGGTCTCAGTGCGGGCGGTGGCTCGGCCATGCTCCACGGCATGGCATATGGAGGCTCTCTTGGAGACCAGCTGTTTAGCAACTTATTCGCGGCGTCACCGTACCTGCCGGCGCAATATCGCTACAACGACTGGGTCCCCACACAGGCATACTTTGCATTCGCCGCTCAGCTCGGTTGTGATAGCAGACAGCCTGTGGGAACGGCCGCTCCGATGTTCGAATGTCTAGTTGGCCATTCTATGCAGGCGGTCATCAATGCAAGCGCAACAGTTTCCCAGTCTGGCGTGCCCGAAGAGTGGGCTTTTGCACCCGTCACTGACGGCGCTTTCGTACAAGATACATTGACTCGACATCTGGGACGTAAAAAGGTACGAGCGAGCATCTTACCATGATTCCGGTACTCGCTGATCGATTTTGGTCGGGCAGATGAATGGCAGGAATCTGCTAGTAGGTAATAATGCAGAAGAGGGCCATGACTATACGCCGCAGAACATTGAGACCGAGTCCGATCTCATCGACTATCTTCACCTTTCGTTTCCAATGTTCTCGGACAACGACATTGCCAAAGTCCTGCACTATTACCCTAGCAGCAATGCATCCGTCGACCCGCATGTACAACTCTTTGCTACGAACGGTGATAGCGGACCAACTGCCATCAATCAAAGCGCACTGGCAACCGGCCAACAGCAGCGTGCAAACAATATCCACGCTGAAGCGGTTTTCGTGAGTATGGGAACACACTCGTCGATGTACCGTGAGACTAATGGATCCGAAGATTTGCCCAACCTACTGGATGGCCGAGGCTTACCCGCCAAACGGAGGCGAGACATTCAAATATCAGTTCTCTATCCCACCCGCTGTACACGCAGCGGATGCCAGCGCTTATTTCAGCCCGCTGGATGCGCCACCATACCACCCCAGCCTTCGCCTGGCCTTCCAGAAGATCTTGGGAAACTTCATTGTCAATTCGAACCCGTCGATCTCGGGAGCAGACTACACGAATCGCAACCCAAATGCGGGACCGGTCCATCCGGCCGGCTCGTGGCCGCCTTACAGCATCGCGGAGCCCTACCAGCTTGATATTAACACCACATGTGGAATGGGCAAGACTCAGAACCCATTCTTCCCGGAGCTGGAGGTCTGCTCCGGCTCAGGCACTTACAACGACTTCCGCTTAGTGAACGCCTATACATTGGAAGGAGGAAGAGGCACGTGGTGCGACTTTTGGCGAGCCATGGGAGATATTGTTCCTTGCTAAGGAAAATTACGCCAGTCGACTGGTCAGTGCGACGTCGACGCCTTCGATCTTTGCAAACCAATAGCTGGTGACTGTTCCGTTCTTCTTGGGGTCAATGAAGCTTGCGTCGAAGTTCCGTACAAACGATGCAGTGTACTTGTAAGCCTCGACAAGCGCTAGATTCTTGCCAATACATCCTCGAGAGCCTCTCCCGAACTTTCCCAGTCAGCGTTCAAGTCTGTCGATGGGAACCATTCCCTGGAGACTTACAGTCATCAAGCTTGATTCTAAAGTAGAACTCAAATCGGCACCACCTTCAGCATTTTGCTCCATCCACCTTTGCGGCCTCCATGCATCCGCATCGGAACCGAAGACGTCGACGGACCGATTGACAGCTGCGGCACTGACACTGATACTGACGCCAGGGGGGATGAGTTGATCTCCGATCCTGGTCCCGGACCTGAGAGACTCTCTAGGCAGCTGGTATACGATTGAAGGCTGCCAAAACGTTAGGCAGCGGTCCTCTCCACGTGGTCGTGGGTCTGGGAGCTTTTGCGAACTTACATGAAGTCGGAGACTTTCCTGGACAACAGCGAAAAGGAAGGGTAACTTCGCCAAGTCTGTATACCGGATCTCCTGTCCTGCACTAAGTTGTAGTCGTCTATGTTCAGCATCGACTTCTCGCTGTAGACGGCAGTAATCAAACTGGTTCTCGATCAAGTACTTGATGGTAGCCATGATCAGAATTCCGGTGGTATCCGCTCCAGCTCCCAGGACATTTCCAATCTCCGACGCAACCTCCTCGTCCGAAACGGGGTTTCCATCCTCATCAGACATGTTGAGAAAATGCTGCAGCAAATCTGGTCCCCGCGATATATTGCTATGGCCACGTCTGCCATTCGCTACCGCGCCGTCTATCCAGTCGCTGATGGCGCTGAAAGTTGAGCCGAGCTTGGTCATGACCCCGAGGAAGTAGTAATTGGAAAACCATCTGCTCTGGCCCGGGAGGTAGCCAACGTTGGCATTTAGCCAGAAGCCCATGTGATTGGAATCGATGATGTTATTCACATCTTCTCCCCGCTCAAGGAAACCTTTGAGATGGCCGAGAGCAAGGTTGCTGACCACCTCGTATGCAAAGAACATGGTCCAACGATCGAGTCGAACCGGTCTATTCTCCATGACATGGCAATGAAGCTGCTGAAGACTCAAATCGACGACTTCATCGATCAGGTGCTCCATGGAGAGTATTGAGCTCATGGAGTAGATCTTGAACACCCGCTTCCTGAGAAACTGGTGGTCTTGATGGTTACGGGTCGCAAAGACGCTTTCGGTGCTTCCTATACAAAGAAAGGGTGCGTGTCAACGTGGTTAGGTTGCGAGGATGTCAACTCCATTCCTTACCAGCATATCTCCACGTATCATACCACGAAGTCTTGTCGATATCAGCACACCTCGTCTTGAAAACACCTTGCAGATCTTACCTTTTGGTATTTTGTATCGAATCCGTATACTCTGCGGATGACCGCTTGATCGGTGACGCTGACTTCTGAAGGAGATATCCTGACCACTTGTCCATATCGTTTGTGCAGGGCGATGATGTATTGCATCCATCTGCCTTGAAAGTATTTCACATTCCTCCACGCGCCTGTTAGCGCTGCAATGCGAGGCCCGGGGATGGACCTTAGAGGGGACCTGACGAGGCGAACGTATGCCAATAGAATGAGCGAGCTTGTGGTAATGATAGCGAACCATACCAAGGGTTTCCCATGGAACTCCTGCCCCCTGTTGCTCAGCATTTGGTCTCTTGCATGTGCCGGCCAAAAGGGCGGAGCTTTGCAGGCTTCTAAGGTTGTGTAAAGCCTTCGAGGTCTCGCCGTTGTTTTACGTAGCTCGAGATGTATAGGCTCGGCGCTTGTGCTTTGGTGATCGACTGATGATCGTCAGTGGCCACGTCAGAGTGCAATTGCCTACCTGGGACCGATGCTTACACTAGATATTGCCTTTCGAGAGGCCGAGGGAAAGAGAGTTGCAATAATTGACTTCTGTCAACCTGCCTACATGGAAATGCTTCGAATCGACTCTTAAATTGGAGAGGGCCGTCTCTGGTACTGCTAATAAACTCTTCGTTTTGGCTTTGCGACTCCTACACCAGCTCACATGAGCCAGCACACCCTCAGCTCTGTCTGCGCAGCATCGGACGGGCATCGGAACGCTCCGCTGACTTGCCACAAAGATGGTACCGGCTTGGAATTGTTATCGGAGACTTTCCCAGGCTTGCTCAGACGTCGAGCGTCGATAGCACCCAATGCTCCGGCCATAGAAAGTTACATGGGCAAATGGACCTACTCACAATTGGAGAAGGCCGTCTCTGGTACTGCTAAGATACTCGGAGATCAAGGTATCCGCCCAGGGGACAACGTCGGCATATGTTTTCACCTCTCGCCGTGGGCCGTAGTCAGCATTCTGGCGAACATGAGGCTTGGGGCGGCTGTTGTACCGGTCGATCCACTTCATCCTTCTGCTCGGAGAGCGACTATGCTCCGGCAGGCAGGTGTGCAAAGGGTCCTTGTGGAAGAGAGTAGTTATGCTGAGGATATGATCAACTCTGGCTTCTTTGTGGTCGATACATCCGCCCTCGAGATCACTTCAGGCCTCGACAGAAAGGTAAAGCCTCTGGATACAGAACCTAATCCCCAAGACAAAGCATTTGTTGCATTTACTTCGGGGTCAACTGGAACACCTAAGGGCATAATCCAGACGCACCAAGGAATTGTCACCGTATGCCAGGCGTTGGCGAATCAGCTGCACGTCACGTCTTCATCTCGAGTGGCTCAGTTCCATCCGTATATCTTCGATGTGGCTTTGATGGAGATTGGGATGTGCCTTGGTACTGGAGCGACGCTATGCATCTCCAAGAAGAAGGACATGATGCTTCCTTGTCCCGGAGAAGTCGGGTCGCAATTGACCGCATTCGGTATCACACATGTTACCATGTCGCCGACGATGCTGGAAACGATAAACCCCGGTGATGTGCCGACTGTCGAAGTTCTGAGCGTGATGGGCGAATCTCTGGGACGGCATGCCGTGGAACAGTGGGCGAGCACTGCCTCGAGGACCTTTTATCAGCTATGGGGGTGCACGGAAGCGACGATCCTGCAATCCATTACCACGGCCATCACCGCAACTCATGCACCACGAGACGTCGGACAAGCGGTTGGCGACACTTGTCGTCTGTGGATAGTTGACCCAGCAAACGTAAATGAGCTAATGGCGGAGGCGGCAGCGGGAGAGCTCGTAGTCGAGAGTAGAGCGCTCGCAAAAGGATATATCAACCGGCCCGAAGAGACCCTAAGCAGTTTCGTCGAAAGAGCTGACTGGATGGATGTCGCTTCTCGTGGCACGTTGTATAAAACAGGCGATCTTGCCCAGAAAGAAGCCGATGGTAGTATTACCTTCTTGGGCCGCCTGGACAGTCAGATGAACTACCACGGCGAGCGGATAGAGCTGGGCGAAATCAACTTCCATCTGGAACGAGGTCGGCCACCTGGAGTTTCTGCTTGCTTCTCTGAATTCGACGCACAAAGTCAGACCGTGGTGGGATTTTTGTGCACGAGGGACACAGCGGAAAAGCAGCCGCAAGAGCTAGTATTGTCCTGGAGTCGAGCCGGCGTGTCCAGGTGTGCGATGGAGCATCTCTCGCGGGATCTCGTTCGAAAGGGCGAACTTCCGCCGTACATGGTGCCTCACCTTTGGATTCCAATTCGTCAGCGCCCCTTGACGATCTCGGGCAAGACGGACAGAACTCGTCTAAGGTCAATTGTGCGGAATTTGTCCACGAAGCAGCGTGACGAGTACAGCGTACGCTGAGCATGAGATCAGCAACAATGGGGTTCATACTTCTGCTTTTGACAATACGCCTTAGATTGTCGCGAGGCTCGAATCGGCGACGCGCCTAGGCAGCCGTACACGACTCCCTTGTCCTAGATCTGGCCCACGAGCGACTCTACCACCTCATCCAAAGCGTCGTCCGCGGAAAAAGCCATCACAGTCGCAATCAGCTCGTCGAACCAAGAGTTAGCCTGCGTCTCCTCGACGACTTCGTCTGAGAACAGGAAACCCACGTCGAACTTAGGTCCGCCATCGATGTCTCGAAGTGGCTTGACGAAGACAGTCAGATCCTCCAGGTCCATGCTCCTTTCCATCATCTCGACCTGGCACTCAACAGGTCCGAGTGGAAATGATGTTCGATCCTCGAATCCGCGGTATTGGACGCTGCTGGTCATGCGCGCATCCCGCGGCCAATGAGCTGGCTTGCACTCTTCTAGAATCGTCTTGAACCCGAGAGTCTCGTGTCTGGCGGTCGCGGCATGCTGATCCCGGATCTGAGCCAGCATTTGTCGTACAGTTTGCTGTTCCGGGAACCGGACTACGACAGGGACATCATTGAGACATGGTCCCAAGAGCTGCGATGTGTCATAGTCTTGATCTTCGATCGGCCTGATCTGGCGACCCGACACGATTTGATCGAATGATACGGCCCTCACGTGCAAAGACTTTGCGGAGACGTAGCCCCATGCCGCTTGGAAGAGCTGCGCCGGGGTGAAACCAGCGGCTGGGTTCAAGGTGATCTGACGGCTCAATTGGCGATTTTGAAGTTTGTGCACGGCGCTCCGGCGTTTCGCGAGGTCGGTGAAAGGGCAGTCGTGGAGAAGATCTTTGAAGTACTCGATAGAAGGTGTCATGTTCCGCAGGAGAACAGCTCGAGCGTATGTAGAGTATCGAGGTGCCGTAGGAAGTGTTTGTCCGGCGTAGATGTAAGATAGACTGTTCCACAGCAAAGGGAGCGAAATTCCGTCGAACTGAGCGTGCGACAACCGCAACACTGCAGCTTTTGGGAGGCCGTCGACCGAGAGGAGCCAGAATTTCGTCGGCACCTGATCGAGCTGGAAATCGCTGGTGGAAATTTGACGCACTGTTTCGTCGATCAAATCTCCCGCTTCAATGGCCCCCGAGTCTAATGGGCATCGAAGCTCGTTCAAAATGACCTGCAAGATGCGGCCTTCGTGCCGGGTAAAGACTGTGCGAAGAATGTCGTAACGGTCCACGAGTGACTGCAGGCTGGACACGAGTCTAGACATCTCGATGTCGCCTTGGAACCTGAGCGCAAAGTGATAGACGAAGCACTTCTCCGGCCCTATTCCAAGCTCTATCGCTCGGCTTTGGGAATCAGTGCTTGGCAGGATCGCTTCCACCTGGTCGGCCGTGAGCTTCAAGTATCTTAACACATTTTCGGCGTTCAAATTTCGATCCTCGATCACACGCTCAGCACCTTGAATTGGTACAATAGGCTCATTGACTGGTGAAGTCGAGTCGAGAGCCTCTGCAAGCGTAGCCAAGTTCTCGGAGCGGACCACGTCGGCAGGAGAAGCAGCCAAGCCATGTTTGCGGAGCTCCTGGCTAAGTTGAATCGCAGCCAACGAATCTCCACCTAGTATAGTAAAGACAGAGTTTCCATGGATCTTTTGTCTCGGCACTCTGAGTATTTCACTGAAGGCATCTCCAAGCTTCAGCTCAATGTCGCTGGCCAGGGATCTAACCCTTCTATCAGACTTGGTGGTAGAGAAGACGGCGAGCTCAATGGCTGTATACTTTGAACACCATTTTCGAAGTTGTTGCCGATCAAGCTTACCGGTGGCAGTCCGTGGCAATCGAGTGAGCGGTACCAGATACGAAGGATGCATGAAGTCTGGAAGAGCATTGTTCCACGCCGGTGCAAGTTTCTCCTTCAGATGGTCTAGCTCCTTCTCCTGAGAACTCAATAGCTCGAGATTCTCTGACAAAAGGATCGCAGGAAGATTGTCGATGAAAGCGGATGCGGCGGCAAAGACGGCAATTGATGGTCGATCTTGACTTTGGGGAAGGATGAGCTCCGCGACAAGAGGCGTCGGCCGGCCGAGTGCATCTATAGTGATGGCCTCAATCTCACCAAGCTCAATTCTCTGGCCCCTGAGTTTGATCTGAAGTGGATCAGTCCGTCCATGGACTTCAAGGGTGCCGTCGGTGGCTATTCTACCCAAGTCTCCTGATCGGAAGAATCTGGTTGCGCTGAGTCTTTTCAGGTCAAGACCTGCGTACCACAGGGGAGTGGGCGGAAACGATTTTGCGGATGCTTCTTCGTTGCCCATATACTCGGAAGCCAAAGCGTACGCTTCCACCACGACCTCTCCCAGAGAGCCAGGCGGCACCAGACGGTCATAGTTCAAAGCATCGACTATCCAGTATTGATGTGCCGCGCCTGGTCCAACAGACTGACTCGCCACAGAAGTGCTGAAAGGACAGCAAGTGGCAACAGTGTTTGTCTCTGTAGACCCATAGCCATTGCAGGTGTTGTGGAGAGCTGCCCATTTCCGTGCAGTGTGCGCAGGTAAGGGCTCGGCACCCATGAGTAACGTTTGCCGGGGTTTGAAGTCCTTTGGGTCCTGGATAGCCGCCGAAGACGAAGATATTATAAGCATGTTGCTGTGATGATGGCGTACGCAGCCGGATAGGTCTTTAACTCGCTTTTCCTGCTTGGAAATGCATAAACAGCCTCCTTGCAGAATAGTGAAGAGCAGTTCCGGCACAGCTCCTGCGAAAATGAGCGGCGCGTTCTGAAGTGTTCGAGTCTGATCAGAAAATCCGAGGAGCTCTGCTTGATGCAGGGCGCCAGAACAAAAGGCATAGTGGGTGTGGACGACCGCCTTGGGTTCTCCTGTGCTCCCCGATGTGAAGATCACATACGCAGGGGAACCTATGTCGATTGCAGTCGGCAGCTCTGCGAAACTGGTCTCCTGCGATGAACTCCGATATACGATCTCGTCGATAATCAGCACCCGCGTCCCAATATCGCGTATCTGGGCGCGGAAGCTGTCCTGGCTCAATACAAAAGAGGCTTTCACTCGTTTTGTGAGTGTCTGCAGGCGATTGATGGGGTGACTCGGGTCGAAGAAGACGAAGGCCGCGCCGGTCTTCCATACCGCTAGTATCGACACTAAAGCCCACTTCGAGAACTCCAAGACGACGGGAACCACAGTAAGTGGCCGGACGCCTTCTGAAACAAGAGCTTCTGCGAGTCTGGTAGACTCTTGTTCGAGCTCCAAGTAAGTCAACCAGCCATCCCAAGCTTCAATCGCCGTTTTGTGAGGCCATAGCTCTACTGAATGTCGGAACATTGTGACTGCGTCCGTGCTAGTTGGTTCTGGAATCGGGTGTAAGGCATAGTTGAGAAGCCATCGAACATCGTCTTCGCAAATACTCTCAATCTGCGATATTTTGGTCTGTGCTGGGTGGCATAGCTGCAAATAGATATGATTGAAAGTCTGGTCGAAAGTGCTGGCGTAACTCCTGGAGAACTCGGCTTCAACGTCCCAGTATCTGGATTTGGCAGTAATCTTGAGGCATTCACTCATGTCTCCATCGGGCGGGTTGGGTACTTGGCCGGGCGTTGGTGGTAGCGACAACTCCCTGCGAATGAGCTGCAGAATCGCGGCGATATCTCCGTGCTCGAAGAGCTCGAGGCAGAGATCGAATTGTCGAAGATCGGCTCCATCACTGACACGAGCTGAAAATAACGCCTCTGTGCTCATTCGCTGCCGACTTTGTAGCAGGGCAAAAGTTAGGACAATTCTGTGAATCTGCTCAGCAGCTGGTAGCTTGTTGGCTGCGACAATGGCTTTCCGCATGCTGTCGCCGCAAGATTGCGCTGCTTCGTTCTGCTGTTGGTGTTTCTATCATGCTTGATGATACAGGATGATGCATAGTCAACGTGGGCGGGCCTACTGAAGTCAAATACGTCCTGTCGATCGTCCACCCAGACGTATACGAGTGTGGTCTTATACACTTACCTTTGCCCAGCCCTCTATCGCAGAGCCGATCCACTGAAAGTCGATTCAATGGCACAACAGCGACGCTCTTGAAACTCTGATTGCGTACCGGAAAGGACCTCCGGCACGAAAGATGGAATCTTAAGGTACCTTCCATACCTAAGTTCTGCTGTTGCCCGGATCACATGATCATAGTCACATGATTTCGGGATCGGACTGCACAACGGAACGGAACAGTGTTTATCCGGAAGCTCGAAGTCTGTCGGATCCGTAGTTCTAGCCAGCGGAACGTCTCCGCCTTCTTCGCGAATGGAAGCTCGACCAAGACACCAAGTCAACACCTCCAGCTTCTTGCCACGCATACGCATACACGTCTACCAGATAGCATGAAGCGAGGATTGATGCGCGCAATGCTTCCGGATTTCAAGGCCAGATCGTCTGTCCTCCCCAGCATGCGCCAGCGGGGGCCCGGGGAAGGATGTCTCGCGATATGGGTATTTTCGGGTCAAGCATCTGGGCTCAGATCTGACTTCCCATACCCTACTGCCGAACCACCTTACGCACTGCCGACCGACGTGACTCTTTGTAGGACATATATGTGATCTCCCCCGTCCAGTCGCCGATTGCCCTCTCCTCTCCAAATATCCTCCCTGAAGCACTGACATCACCATGATGCCCTCCACCACATTGTTCCTGCGGACAGCAAGCAACCTCCGCGGAACATCACCCAAGGCACGATCTAGCAATACCATCGTAGTCGCCAACGACTAACATGCTACTCAGTCACGATACCTCGCACGAACATTCGCATCCTCGAGCCGCCGATATGAGATCAATAAAGTCGTTCCTTCCGCGTCCGAAGCGATCAAGGACATGAAAAGCAACTCTACACTCCTCTGCGGTGGATTCGGACTCTGCGGTGTCCCAGATACCCTCATCAATGCCGTGGAAAGCAGATCAGACATCACGGGCCTCACAGCAGTCTCCAACAATGCCGGTGTACCGGGCTCAGGACTGGGAAAACTGCTGGAGTCGAAGCAAATCAAGAAGATGATTGCGAGTTATGTGGGAGAGAACAAGGTCTTCGAGAAGATGTACCTCAACGGGTCGATCGAGCTGGAGCTATCGCCGCAAGGCACTTTGGCTGAAAGATGCGCGGCGGGAGGAAAAGGGATACCTGCGTTCTACACACCGGCGGCATTCGGAACGGTCGTGCAGACGGGCGAGCTTCCTCTTAAGCACAACAGTGATGGTACCGTGGCGCAGTACTCGACGCCGAAGGATGTCAAGGTGTTTGATGGCAAGAGCTATGTCATGGAGGAGTCGATCAAGGGCGACTACGCATTTGTTAAAGCATGGAAGGCGGATCGACTGGGCAATGTCATGTTTCGATTCGCAGCGCACAACTTCAACGGAGCAATGGCTAGGAACGCGAAGAACACCATCGTGGAGGCAGAACACATCGTCGAGCCGGGTGAGATCGATCCCGCGGCTGTGCACGTTCCTGGCATATATGTATCGAAGGTTGTCCAAAGCACGACGGAGAAGAACATCGAGAAGATCGTCAACGCAAAGAGCCCAGAAGAGCAAAAAGCCGGCGCGCTTGGGTCAGGAGACACGGCTAGCAAACGTGAGCGTATCGTGCGAAGAGCCGCGAAGGAGTTCAAGAATGGTCAATACGCCAACCTCGGGATCGGCATGCCTATGCTTGCTCCCAGTTTCGTGGACGAGTCCGTGGAGGTACAACTCCAATCCGAGAACGGTATTCTCGGTCTTGGACCTTACCCAGCAAAGGGTAGGGAGGATCCTGATTTGATCAACGCTGGCAAAGAGACCGTCACTCTCCGCCCTGGCGCCGCTGTCTTCGGATCCGAAGAGTCATTTGGCATGATCCGCGCTGGACGCATTGACCTCACGATTCTAGGTGCCATGCAAGTCAGCGCTAAAGGAGACTTGGCCAACTGGGCGCTGCCCGGGAAGATCAAGGGCTTCGGAGGTGCGATGGATTTGGTTTCGAATCCCGATAAGACAAAAGTCGTGGTGACGATGGAGCATACCGACAAGAAGGGCGGAGCGAAGATTTTGAATCAGTGCCAGTTCCCGTTGACGGGCAAGGCGTGCGTTTCGCTGATTATTACCGAGTTGGTGAGTTGACATCTTAGAGATCATTGCGCTGGCTTGTGCTGTTGGATATGGATCCGTGCTGACACGCTTTGCAGGCTGTGTTTGAAGTCGACTTTACGAGCGGTTTGACGCTGATCGAGCACGCCGAGGGTGTCACGGTCGATGAGATTAAGTCGAAGACGGAGGCACCATTCCAGGTCTCTGAAAACTTGAGGGTCATGCAGCAGTAGGAAAAGTTCGGGAACGATATGAGGTGTGCTCGATCATTGCTCTGTATCACTTTCGTTGCAGCATGGCCCCCCGGTAATTTTGATGATCTTTTGGGTCCGACGTTTCATGTTTCGCTTGCGGTTTCTTCGGCTTTTGGAGACTCAATCATACGATTTTGCTTGGACATTGACTACATCGTACAGAACGTACGACTTCTTTCGACTACCCCGGCTCTCGTCTACGCTATTCGGCACACGAGCAAGGAACTCGCCAATCGTTCAGTAAGGATTCAGCCAAGCGACCGCTCGCGGTGGATCCTCTTCAGACTAGTAGGGAAGTGCTATGCCAGCTAACGTGTGCAAGGAGGTTGTTGGATTGCCCCGTGTTTGGTAGCGTCCGGCGCTAAACCGTAAATGGAAGTGCTTTACAGCGGTTAACCTATGCGGGAGGCTCCCGCACAAGTTATCATTTGTAATTAACTAAAGTTCGTCTCACCTTTAAACGCTCCTTCTTTAAAACAACACCCTTAAAACAACGCCCTTAAACAATATATAATGCTACCAGGACTACTAGCTAGTATAGTATAGAAGGCTAAAACGAAGCTAGAGAGGGAGGCTATAATTACGAGAGCTATTAGGGACTAGGGGACCGGTAGACACGCGTCCTACCTTAATTACTCTATCCTCTACGACCTTCTATATAGTACCTTCCTTAAC
>JYJE01000292.1:0-25396 GCA_000983655.1 Zymoseptoria brevis
ATATTAGCTAATTTGCTCTCGGCTAATTAGAGGCCTAAGAACTACTCGAGTTTTTTCCCTATACTAAGCTAACCGAAAAAGGCTTAGCGCTTTACGTTAACGCTATCCCCCTAGCTAATTAATAGCTTTAATAGCTTTAATAACACTATTAAAGCTATTAAAGCTATCGTTACTACTATCTAGTAGCCCTAGTTGTCTCGCGTTTAGATTTATTTTTAAGTATTCTCGGCTCCTTTATACGCTTCGGGCGATATTAAAGCTAAATTAACCTCTATTAGGAAAGCGCTAGGCTGTTTCCCTTGGCTTGAATTCAGGCACATTTCGTTATCGAGTTCCTTCAATTATTAGGTATGAATTGATGAATGACTTCAAACCAGCTCTCTAGCACACCCCGATTTCCAATGCCCGAATTGATGCCCTGTGGTCAAACTTGACTGACTGAATTGATTGATAGAACTACCCTCCACCATCAAATGTGCCAGCATTCGTCATCTTCTCCCTGGGATTGCTGGCTGGCGGCATATCTGCTCGTGCCCCCCCCTCCATCACGACACTTCTTCTTCTCCTCCTTCTTCTCCCTCGACCATGCAACGCACCCCACTCCTGCGTCAATTCTCCAAACTTCTCCCTCTTCGTCCTACATCCATCCTCCAAAAACCCTTCCCTTCCTCGACCTCAGTCACCTCCTCCTCCCCGTTCTCCACCACCCACCCCACCAAAATGACCTCCTTCGACACCATCCCCTTCAAAGCAGCCACCGAGCTCCGCCGCTCCATCTACCCTCTCACCAACACATCCACCATCTCCGACGCCCGCATCAAAGAACTCGTCGAAGCCACGATCCTCAACACACCTTCCAGTTTCAATTCCCAATCCACCCGGCTCGTCGTGCTGGTGAAGCAAGAACATGAGAAATTCTGGGACATTGTGACGGAAGTGTTAAAGGGCATGTTGCCGGAAGAACAGTTTGAGAAGAGCAGTAAGGGACGGATGAAGATGTTTCGGGCGGCGTATGGAACGGTATGTTTATTATCCACCCTCCTCCACATCATCATACCGCGGACTGACGCATTGTTGGCTAGGCTCTCTTCTACGAAGACCGCGCGGTAATCAAAGGCCTCCAAGATAAAATGTCCCAATTCGCCGAACACTTCCCCCAATGGTCCGAACACACCTCGGCCATGCATCAATACGTTCTCTGGACGGCGCTGGAAGCCGAAGGTCTGGGCGCGAACTTGCAGCACTACAACCCCATCGCGAACGAAAAGGTCGCGAAAGCGTTCAATATCCCGGACGGGTGGGAGTTGAAGGCACAGCTGGTGTTTGGTGATCCGGCCGGCAGCGCGAGGAATGATTTGAAAGTGAGAGATACGCAGCCGTTGGAGGAGAGGATCAAGTTTGTTGGACTCTAAGGGACATACTCGGCGATGCCTTGTGACGATTTGGGGTATACATGACAATGAAATAAACGAACAGGAAGCTGAAATCAAAGCATAGAAATCACGAAGAAACGCAAGTCTGACGAAAATCACTTCCACAAACCCAATACCACTATCCAATCACAAAACCATCCTTATTCAACCTAGCAATAATCCAAAAGCATACCCTCACCCCAAATCGATGCACCAACCAGCCATGCAGCAAGACAGCCAAAAGACCACCCACCGCTACCTCCACTCGTTCAATCCAACCCAATCCCACCAATTACCACACGGCACAACCCCACCGATCCTCCCACCCACAATCACACCAACCTCGACCCAAAACTCCTCTCCCTCTCCCCTCCACCACCCACCCTCCCCTCCTCTTTCAACCAACAACTCACCAATCTCTGCCCCGGCGACGTCCTCACTCCCTCATCGCGTCCCACACTCTCACCCGCATCCTTCTCTCCCACTTGACTCTGATTCCCCCTCGACCTGCCAAACCCCACACCCACCACATCCTTTCGTCCCACATAGCCACCGACACGAGCGTGGTGTTTGCTCAAAGGTGCGCCCGAGCTACTACCAGCAGCCAACCACTCCGAACTCGACAAAGCAGGTAGTCCAGTAGCAGAAGTCCGGGTATTGCATTCCAAGTCATGACCCTCGTGCCCGTTAACCTTGGTAGAAGCTTGCCTCACAACGTTCGCCTCAAGTTCAAACGGGTTTTGAGGCGTCCCACCTCTCTTCACCTCCCCCGATTCTGCAACCAGCTTCGCTGCCGATGGCGGTCTCGCATTCTCCTGGTTCTGGTTGAAAGTATGGCTGTGACCTCTGAATGGTGGAGACTTCTTCTCAGCCGATGGCGATTTGGTGGCCGCATATGGACCTGCGGAGATGCGAAGCAACGTCGTGTCCACATCGACGGAACTCCTGGGCTTACGCTGAGCGACGTGAGCGGCGTCGCGGGAGTTTGAGACGTTCGAATCTGACGCCGGCTCGGCTGGAGCCACCTCAATCTCGCTGTCCGGAGCAGGATGAGGCAGTCGTCGGAGTTGGTCGACGGATGTCGAATGCTCAACTCTCTTCACTTGGAGCGCCTTGGCTTGTGCGGATGCTGTAACTTTCCAGTTCGCACGGAGGTCATAGTTGGACTTTGGCCGAGATGAAACCGTCGTCTGGGTGGCAGATATGGCTGAAACTGAGCCTGGCGGGATCGAAGAAGATTCGTTTGCGGTGATCGAGCCGACCGCGCGCTCTCTCGCGCCTTCATCCGCAGCCGTGTCCACAATCGCATGGAGACGAGCCTCAGCTTCAATCTCAGCAAAGCTCCGAGGCTTGGAGATCCGGCGCTGTCGAGCAGCTGTTCCTCGGGCTAGAATCGCGGCCGCAGACTTGCCCGCACCAGCATTGATTGAAGCTGTGGTGACACGGAGTCCACTCTCGACGCTGGCGGTTCTGCTCTTGGACAAGCGTCGCATAGATCTGGACATGCCATCTTCGGGCACGACATCTCTGCCCTGCGCGTGGCGAGATGAAGCATTGCTCTGCCGGCTCGAGGCACGACTCCTCGGTTTGTCCGCAGGAACATTGTAAAAAACTGGATATCGGTCCTTCATGTATCGTCCACTGGCAGTAGAAGTAGGTCGGCTTCCATCCGCAGGTCCCTCACCATCATGCTCTTCCTCGCGCAACCCTTGGGCAAATTCACTCAACTCACTCGCAATCCAATCTCTCCACTCTTGACTCCCACTGCCCCCACCCCTTCTCTGCTCCGGAGAGATCTCATACCGCCTCACCTCCCTTCCAGTCACAGTGATCTTGGTCGCGCCGACTTCTGAGCCTAGCATCACATCAATGTCCATTGGCGTCTCTGGTCTCGGCGAAGCACCATCCGTTGCCCTGGAGTAGACGCTGGGTGAGATGACATCCGCACGACAGGAGTGCGGCAAGCTCGTGTGATTCTCGCGAACACTCATGCCGACATTTGTAGCCATGGAGGGTAAGATGTACGGATTGTCCTCCACGGCAGAGATATCGCCCGATGCGAAAGGCGCAAGAGTGCTCGACCGCCGCTTCTCGGCAACATCTTTCCGTCGGGCAAGTTGGTCTTTCGACGGACCCGGCGCCTTGATGGCGCAGCTCCGACGCAAAGGAGTGCTGGATCCATGCGGAGAGGATGTCTGGACATGATGCAGAACCGTACGATCGGGTGAGGGCGTCGCAGACGAATTGTCGTGCGTTGCTTCCGGCACGGGTGGGAGATCCGGTGTTGAGACAGGGCGAATCGTGGCATGATCATTGCCCATGGCGGTGAGACCTCGCCAAGGATTGAGAAGATGAGTTGTTGAAGACACTCGCTGAGCTTGGGATGGCAGTCGTGCAAAGGCACCGCTTCCACTCGATGGCTGCGTTGAACTCAATTCACCAGCAACAGGGACTTCGTTCGCAGCTTCAGTCGACCTAGAAGTGCGCATGCGCCTTTGCAGAGCACTATAGAGACTCTGGCTCTCCTCGGAGGACGATTTCAAGTCAGCCTTGCTGGACCGACGTAACTTATTACGGATCGGGCGGCCAAAGAACAACGAGCTAGTTTTGCGGAGGGTGGCGTTGCTGTCGCTCTTGTGCAGTGCTCTCGGAGGTCCTTGCCCGATGGTGAACGGGCCATTGGCGGTACGCACGCTGGATTGGTTGATGGTCGAGTTCGACCAACTTGTGACTCGAGACTTGGAAGCCGTGCTAGCTGTGGTGTATTTATTCTGAGTTGAAGGCACTTTGGGATCCTCGGCGGCCACGGTCATGAAAGGGTCGGTGTAGTCGACCATAGAAGCCTCGCTCAGATCGTAATCGCCGACTGCGAAGTGGAAGTCCTTGGCTTCGACTTGCTGGGGCGGAAGTCCAGGTGGCGGTGGTTGAGGCTTGGACACTCTGCGGAACACTTTCTTCAGGCGACCTTTGATCGTGTCGGAGAAATTGCGAGACTTTTGCTGCGACTTGGCAGATGGGACCACATTGTAAGCGGACTGATGTGGAATCGGAGCGGCTGTGTTGGATGAGGCCTGGTTGAATGGTGGCAACCCAGTATCAAAGTTGTAGCCATTATCGGTTGCCCTTCGCTTTTGGAATGAGCCCAAGAAAGACTTTCTTTCGCGGACACGTCTTGGTTGCAGAGCATCGGCATGGATCGACTGGGTATCCTGATCTGTTGACTTCCCTTTCATCGGGGTCCTGGTCTGATAAGATAGCGACAGCTTATCGTCGTCATGCGATTGTCCAAAGGCCGTCAAGTGTGCGAGACTGCTCGTGTAATTGTCTCCTTCTAAAGGTCCTGACTCTACGGATGGCCGGACTTGAAGAGTGGAGCTCCGTCTCTCCAGGAGCGAGTATCGAGGGGCCGGGCTTCCGTCGGTATATCCAGATGTACGCTTCCTCAAAGGTGGCGCGAGGCTCGGCTGAGATGCTGTGAGTTTGCCTACGTTCGGCGCGGGTGGGATGACCGATCTCTTCCTCGTGACGACAGTCTCTTCGTCGCTATTCGCCGAGGATTTACCCACTGGACTGTGTTTTGAGTGCGCTGTCGTCAACGTATATCTACTCTCGCCAGTCTGCGCGAGGGCTTTTTTTCTGGCGTCCTCAAAATGGCTTCCTTCCGACTTTCCACCAGTCTTTTGACTTCGACGACGATTCGGTTTAGGTCTGCTGCTCTGGGCGGCCATCTCATCGGTTCGACGAGCGCGAGAAAAGGCTTCCACAGCCGCGGCTTCGGCATCACGGTGCGAGACGAATGGGTCAATTGATGTGAATAGACGTTGTTGGCCGGATGCTGAAGTGTGAGCGGAGGAGGTCGATTTGGCGCGGCGGAGACGGTCGCCCGCGATGCTGTTGGATCGTGAGAGCATGTCATCGGTGGTGTGAGAGAAGACGTGGTATCAGTATCGTCCGCAAGAATTTCGGGATTGAATCAGAATGCCGCAATGGTAATGAAGAGGTTGTTGACGAAGTATGGAGAGGAGGGAATTGCTACTACGCCTGAGTGCAGCGCAATTCTGGCAGGTCGCATCAGCAATGAGATGGGCAGTGTGTTCATCGATCGCGGGCGGCTACCTCATTGTCATGCCCGAATTGTTTCTGAGAGCATCACTGCCGCGCGGTGTGCGAGCTGGGCCTTCCGAGCGTTCGGAAGAGTCGATGATCCGGGCGAGAGCGAACCCAGCACGCTCTTGCCATTGACATCTTAGTGAATCCTGCCAGTGTGCAAGAAGGATCCATTCAGGCACTTGCGTTTTCGACAAATTCAAGTGAGCACAAAGTGTCAAGTGGTTGATTGAGCGCAGAGTGTAGGTACAGAAAATCCGATCTGCTTGCACTTTCATAAGGTACTGCCTTGTAAAGCCCGTCGCTCACTTCATGAGGCAGACATCAATTGCCGTGGCAAGGTCATTTCGTGGTGATTTCCGTGAGTGATCGATGGAACCTCCCCTGCGCATCATCAATTGAAAATCCTGCGCGGGCGACCTCCGCAAGGCCCTGTAAAGCATATGTTGCCGCTCTGTACTGCGCACTTCTCTTGTTGATCGACGGTCGGTGGTTTGTGGTTGCTGACTGACAAGGTCTCGACGCGAGTGCTGTACGGGTCCTTGTCAGACCAGGCCCAGACGCGCGATCAGAGAGACCAAAGTTCATTGAACACCTCAATGGTCGGCACAGGTCGCGCGCTGCAATGGAGCGGACCTCGATTGATGGAGCGATAGCAGAAGGCCAGGTGCTCAAAGACGCCGTGGACTGCGCAATTTCGGCGTCTTCTTGGCCACATCCCAGTGAGGGCAGCATTTTCCCTTGACGTACTCCAGAGACAGAAAGCTCAACAGCGTCTTAGAGCTTGTCCAGCAATTTGCGCTTTCGCCTTTCCAGCAATTCGGCCTCGACCTCCTCTGCTGTGGGCAGCCTCCACGGTACACCGTCTCCCGCATCACCCGGCAAGGCTTCCCACTCTCCATCCTTGACATCATCCTCTTCCGTCATGAGAAGGTCGAACGCCTCTTTTCCCTTCTGAGCCTCGTACTTGAGCAGAGTGCCGTCCTCCTCGTCCAAATTGTATCCGTAGTAGCCCGCATCAACCTTCAATCGCAGGTCATGTCTCGTCTCGTTCTTCTCCTTCTCTGGCTTCTGCGTCGCAGCCTCGAACAGCTCCTTCACGCCTGGCAATTCCCTCGCCCGTCCGAAATATCTGTAGCCTTTCCCACCGCCCTCAATCACCCTCCCTTCGTCATCCAGCATCTTTGACCCGCCCCGCATGTAGTTTGGTCCACCCAACTCTCGAATCCGTACCTCCCAATGCCACTTTTCTCTGAACAATTTGTTGAGGTCATCGTTGATATCGCGCACTTGGTAATCGCTGAGGGCCGGATCCTGAATTTTGGAGACTTTGCGACTGATCTCTTTCAGCACCTGTCCACGCCATCGCTCACAGGTCGGAACGTGGTCTTGCTGGGAGATAGCCTTTGGTCGCTTCGTGCGAGATGTGTCGAGGATTCCGAGGTCGTTTGCTTGTTGCTCGCGAAATCGGAAGAGCATGGACTGCGCTTTCTCTGCGTTACGGGCCATGGTGGATGATATACGGGTCTGCCGCGCTGGTTGTGACGGCGCTGGAGCACTTGATGCGTCGCTTGAATGTTGTTGCGCGAGAGGTGTAACAAGGATATTGTCGAGAGTGAGATGCGCTGCCCATGGATCGTCGACTGTGAACTTTCCACGCAAAACCATGCTTATGTAATCGCCCAGCTATTTCACATGAAAGATTAAAAGCTATCACAATGCCGTACCTTACTTGGATATCTCTTGTCGCAACTCGGTTCACCTCCAAGGAAGTGGTCACGCTGCAAAGTCGCATCGACTCGTCAAGCGCTTTGCAAAGCGCGATGCCATTAGTGTTGTGCTTCATCTACATAGCTACGTAGCATTACCTTGGTACTTTTCTCTTCGCTGCATCAGACAATCCGGCATGAACGCGGAATCCATCGACGTTGCAGCGCCAAACGAAACGAAAAATCGGTCCCTGCATCCAATGATTATGGAACGCAACACAGAACCGAAAGCAGACGCCCACACCCGGCGAAGCCAAGCGAGGATACCGCACGTATGTTATTCTACCTCTCCCAAGGTCCAGTCCATGCCCTCGTCCGTGCCCACAACGCGGAAGTTGTTGGCAGCAGGATCGACATACTGAACCTTTCGAGCAGCAGATGTCGTCCGCGGGCAGGGCTTCGACTTGGCCACCCCGCTGCTCGCCCGTGGTGGACGCAGTGGCTTCGGCGAGTGACGAGACCGCCCAGATGTGGCAGTCCGTGGTACCTTGATGATGGCATAGCCATCCTCGCTGGTCTCGCTGCTGGAGACTCCGAGCTCAGAGCCATGAACTGATCCATCAGGATGAGATCGAGTGTCCGCAGATGCCGCCCGAGATCCTTGCGAAACTTCCACGACTGGAGGGACCGGAGCAAAAGACTGCTTGGACGCGGATGAGCCGACTTCGAACAGATGTGTTTCGACATCGTAGTGCAGGTAATCGGTGTGCAAAGCAAAGTACATGCCCAGCCAGAGCACTCTCTCAGCACGAGCTTCGTATGTGTACTTGTCCTCGATGTCGCGACCGTCATCTTCAGTCTGGTCGTCGAACCATCCAGGAGGAAAGTAAAATTGTCCCCAGACCAGGCCACGGACCAGATCATCTTCCGGAAGTGGTCGAGCCGGGACGCCCTTGATTTCAGGAACGACAAACTTTTTCTCGCGCGCGCATTCCGACGCACGAGGCGTGATCGGGTACTCTTGAGCGACGCAGTTGAGTAATCGAGCCAGACTTTGCCAATTGAGCAGTCCAAGATCCAGCGGAAGTAATTTGGTAGAGATATCCAGCCGAGTGTGCAATTCATGCAAGCTATGCAGCCACACCAGCATCATGTGGACGTATGGTAAACAATCCCGCACTTGAACGAGCAAGTGTAAGCGCCGAACGACCAGGTCAAAAGTAGAAAATAAGAAACGGTTACAAGATAGAAGAGCAGGGGATGTGATACGAGAGCAGAGAGAGGACAAGTTGCACTCGTTGTCGAGAGGGGCGGTGCCGAGAGGTTGCTTTGCTTGTTCCACGGCGGTCGAGTAAAGGTTGAGGAGGGCGTTGGATGGCTCGCCGAAGTCGAATAGAGCGGAGATACTGGTGATGCCGAGATGAGCGCCGATCTCGCGGATCTTCAGCGGTTGCTTGGAGAGTAGATCCAGTGCGTGTTTCCCAACAGCGTCAGTCTTGTCGGAGGCGCCGTGGGAGAACTTGAGAGCGTAATAGGTGACGATACGGGCCTCGGCGGAGTGAATATTGCTCTGGATTGAGCGATCGTCCTGCACGATGGGTACGCACAGAGTCTTCAGCGAGTCCATTGCGTTCGGAAAGGGAAGTACGCAAGTCAGAGACTTTGCATAATAGCAGACCTTGCGGAGACTGGGACGTTCAAGAATCCCAAGGTGGTGATAAAGTCGTCCGATCGCTGGATGTCGGCCAGATGCAAGCGTATACCAGCGTGCTGCGACACCACCCCATGTTGCGTGAGCTTCTTTCTCCTCTTCAATCGCCATACGATACCTTGCAAGGTCTCCGAGACATTCGATCCATGTGTCGGTGAAGCTGGGCACCGTTTCTAGCAGCAGTGCCATCATCTGATACGCCAGGTATATGAATGAGAGCATGTAATCCTGCGATACCGGACGGCGATGTCTCAGCACTTCCAGAAAGGCATGAATGCCGTGCCGCCACATTCTAGCTGGCATGCTATACTTGGTTGCCAATCCACGAAGCGCCTCCGTCGCGGACGGATGCTGAGTTGCCTGGGCTGGATCAGCAAAACGAGGAGCATACAGTCCAGAGTGTGACTGACCATTAAGAAATCATGGTGCTCATATAGCAGGGTCCGGTGAAGGGCAATCAATGCCTGCCACTGCTCCGGATCTAGGTGAGACTTTAGGTCATCGGCTTGAGCCTTATCGATACTCATACACTTCGCTTCTACCATTACGAGACCAGCGTATATGCCTTTGATCTCCGCTGCAAGTTGCTCCAAAGATATGGGCGAAGCATCTGGTTGCAATAATAGTCCCGGATAGTCACTATTGACTGCTCGCGAAGTAAGACCCTTTGCTTTCTGGATCGATGCAGGTACCATTTTCTCCGGGACGGTGGCCGGTACTAGGGTGGCTGCGTGGTTCTGCCAACCCGAGTTAATGTACTGCGCAGTATTTCGCGGCGATGGTATTGATCCATAGCCAGAATCAACGCGTTGTTTGAATTTAAGTTTGCTGAGTGCAGGACTTCCATGAGCCGCAGCACTTTCATGGTAAGGACCTTTGCTGAGCCTCGCACCAGCCAAGCATTGACGATGACCCGGCGCCCTTCGCTGAGCTCTGGTAGTTACTTTTCCATTGCGAGCACTTGGTCCCGGCTGAGTGGCTCCTCGAGAGCGTTCAGACTGGCATTCTGGTCGTGGCGAAAGCTCTCTGCTGGCGGCTCGCTTCGATGCTGTGGTAGGCGAGCCACTGAGCATGCTTCGTCCACGGGTGCAGGATTGATGTTCCTTGCGATAGACATCTTTCTCAAGCGAGAGACGTCCCACACGTTCCGCCGTAGCTCCAGCAGTGGGCGAAGAGGCCTTTCGTGGAGATTCAGGCGGCGTTAGACGTTCGGATTGGCTGCTCATGGAATCCTCGAATGCTGCAGCAGAAGCGACAGGTGAGCGACAAAGGTTTGGAGCAAATTGGCCGTGAGTGCTACTGGAGGTCAACACAAATGTCTCATGGCCATGCCACTTGGGAGGCCGCCGTCATGAATCAGATTCGAGATTAGGCAGACGATCTTCGTCAGCTGGACTTACCAATCTGATTTTACCGGCGGCTGATCAGGATGACTCTGATGCCTTCCAAGAATTGCTTCCTTCATGATGTCCGCAGGCAATGACTCTGACGAACCTCCGTCCCATCGCCGCTCGGCGAGTTTCTTGTCGACGCCGGGCGGAGTAGCGGTGAACGCATCTTGAACACTTCGATACTGTGGTGAACAGCAAAGTACTCCAGGTGGGCTCATGTCAGTGCGTATTATGTGGTAAAGTCCGAGCCGCTAAGAGTCAACTGTGACAAACTCATGCGACTGCCGATGCCTTGATCGTTGACTGTCACCGCGTTTGTTAGTCAACTAACGTAGCCACGCCCACTCTGACTCGGATTCTCACTGTTGAAGGTTTCATTCATCAAGGCTGTCGCGAAGACAACGGTTCGACCGTCCGGACGAGACGCCCTGATTCTTTTATCGTGCAATGTCGGGTGATGTCGATGTCGTCTCGAGTGAGGCGACGCAGCCAGGTTTCTCGGAGTTGTACGGGTTGCGGCTCCAGGTGGCACAGGCACCTCGTATTGTTGGCTCTCTTGCAATCACCGCTCTGTGCTCGGCCAGCGCTTTCAGAGTGATGCGATCGAGAGTAAATGTCGCCGAAGAGCACTTCCAAAGCCCTTCCAATGTGCTGATGAGGACGAGTGAAATAGCAGAGGTTGAGGAGGCCGCCCACCAAGGTCCGAGCGGAGAGGGTGGCTTCAGCCTGCGGGCATCATTACTCTCACGCAGGTACGCATTAATAACGATTTGCCTCGTTATGATGAAAAGGCGCCCAGAACATTGCCTGAGACGGTGTCACCCGTGCTGCCGCTGAATATGCACGATTGCTGCCTTCTGAAGTTCTGTGGTGGTTCGCAGCCTCGCTGGCGGCCTCTTTGCGATGCCCCTCACCATGACTATCTTGGTCTTTCACGATCCTTCCCATACCACTTCCTTACAATCTACTTCCATCTACCATTGAGGCCGTACATTGATGTACGCAGTGGTATGGCACATCAATGAACGTGACTTTGGGAAGTGCAGGTAGACTTATTACCGGTCAACCACCGGTGAAGACGAGCACTTGCGGCCTCTCATCAGCAAATGATCTGACATATACGCCGAGCATACTGGCACATACGAATACAGCTTGAACAATAAGTAAGGTGATGAGGCCGTCGCCGGAGTACCCTGTAAAGATAGTGCAACGAATCGCGACCTAGCATGTCCTGGTCACACGGCCAACTTGGTTCTCGATTGCATGCAAGGCGTTGAGACAACGCATACACCGCGATGAACTTGGGGCCATAGCAATGGTCTACGATACTGTAGCCATTGCCATAGAGAGACATCACCTGCAACGACGATGTTTCAAGGCTAGCAAGCACATGCTCCAAGAGTCCAGATGTCGCGTAATGTGGCTATCGTCGGACATGTCATACCACCCCGAACTTGCCATGAAGTCATGCGTGGGTGAGGGAAAGGCAGACGTTCGACAGGCCAACAGTACGCATAGAGGCGCCCAGTCGAATGCGAAATCCAGCAGAGGCTTGGGTGTCCTCCTCCCGAAGTTCTCGTCGGTCCGGGTGCCGCGCTTGTTCATCACGGACTCCAGTGTGCCAAGCATTTGCCGTCGGTTTAGTGGTGGCCTAGACTGAGTGTGTACGGGTGTACCCGCAAAACTGAGGAGGACATCCTTGGGAATGGGACCAGTCGCACTGAAGAGATCAAGAGCCTTGTCCTGGTCATCATTCGCTCACGCCAATTTTATCGGACCAGGCGATTCTGCACGGTCAAAGGGACAAGTGGATTCGTGCCGGACTTCCTCATCCTGGTAGTTGGAATGGCTTCCATTCCACCGCAGATACAGCGTGCCCGGAGTGTCTTGCTGTGATTCTCCAATAGCATGACACAGCCGTGTGCAAGATTGGGGTCTCCATTTGACGTCGCGAGAGTGAACGCCCTGCTGCAAGAGCGAAGGATGAGCACGTGCATGAGCCCGGACTGTGAGCCATAATCTCCTTCGACAACAGGTGGTATGGCTGATGGAGGTCCGTAATAATCTGACACCTTCATGCCAGCTTCAACAGAAGCGTATGCCCTTGAGTCGAGGCATTGGCTATTCCGGGCTCGCCACGTACGCCGTGCAATTGACTCCTGGGCTACGTTGCCTCTGGTCGACGAGACGCGAGCAACGGGCAGGCATTGCGTCGTGATGGTTCGACGAGAGAACTGCTCGGTTGAGCGAGCACATGTAAGGTCATTGAGCGCCTGCCTGTTTTGAACTTGAAAGCTGCGATGTCATGTCCGACATATTGGTTACCTTGCACTGTGCCTTCGTTGCTCCGAGAGACCCCATCTTGGAGCATTGATCTCTTAATGCGGCCTAGTGATCATGCTGCGATACGAGCCCTGGCCCTTTCTTCTGTGCCGTACTTGAATGGAGAGCTCGCAGCCTCTGACAAGGCTTTGATGGCTGCGAGCAGACCAGTAGCTATCCCGCAGGATGTCATTGAAGCGTCTTCGCGAGCGAGAATCCAATGTGCGTGACCGAGGACGCCAGACGGATGCCTTGCGGGCCAATGCATGAAAGGACTGTCATGAGATGGTGGTTCGTTACTACAAGCGATCGGCTTTCTCGTGTCAATGTGAGGGGTCTGCAGATAAAGGCAACGTGCGGCACGCTGAATAGCATGAAGTGCTGGGCATTGAGTCGGCATTGGCGATTGGCATCTCGACGCCATGCGAGTCACGTCCCGCATATGTCATGATGGAAGCTTTTGAGTCCAGAGTCAGAGAAGCATCGAGGGAGATTCAGGAGAAAAACGGTGTGTGAGTGTCATGGTCGAGCGAGGTCCACGCCGGTGAGGAAAGAGGCCAGAACCGGTTAGTGAAGTAACCGGACCGGCTAATTCTGTATCACCTTCGACCGGAGACTCCAACAACATCTCAACTTGTGAAACGAGTTGCAGCTTCAGCGAGATTGCCATCGAGGACGCCTGTCTTTCGACATCGTCGACGAATGGCCTCAACACTACACACAGTACTATGAAAGGCGCAACATGGACTTCTGGGCCCGCCTGCTCCCGTCCTACGCCCCGAAGAAGACCACTGCACGGCCTGCAAGCAACGATGCCCATGCACGATTGATCCGCTTCAAGCGAGTCTACAACACCTTCGTCGAGCTATGTGACCGCCCGCGAAACCCCGCCGCCGAGGAGCCTCTTCTGGACTCATTGCGCGCGTGTCTCGAAAAAGTGGCAGCATTGCTTCGAGAAGAATCACGAGCTCCCGCGCCGCACACATGCCTCCAGTTCGCAGGATCGAGTCGAATCTACACTGTCATTGCGCGAGCGGCAGCCGTCAGCCAGTATGAGCCTCTCATCCGAGCCAGTATTTCGGTCTTGGCGGCGTTGGTGGACAGCGAAGAGGAGGACTTTCTTTCAAGTGGACACTTCGCAAAGAGCTTGATGGCATTGGTTCGGAAGACGGTGGACAGTGCAGAGCTTCGCATCAGCAGCGACACGGAAACATCGGTTCTGGAGCTGATGTTCACCATTGCGGCGAAGATTCGGCTGCAACCTGAGATCCTTCCGGTCTGGTTCCACTCGACAGCCAGACCAGAGATGGACGATGTGTTCCTGACGGAGAAGAAAAGCTTCGTAGGTGTTACTCAGAAGGACGACTTCCCGCTCTGCTACCTCCTGATCGAACGTGTGCATCTCGAGGGTCGTATCGGAGACTTTGCCAGGACCGGCCTACTGTACATTTTCGAAAGCACTGGCCGTTCTCCCGAGCTGGAGGAATGGGTGGTGTCAAGCGATTTGCCTACGCTCATGGCCTCGGGATTAGGTGCGCTATACAGCCAGTTGAGTCGAGAGCTGAGCATACTCCACCCAGATGCATCGCTCCCGGCCGTGCTCGCCATGAGTGACTACACCACTAGTCACACCCGTCCAACGGCCGAATCCGCCTTCTCCGAAAGACACAAAGCCCACATGGCCACGTTCTTGTCATACTTGGCGTTTTGGCAGGACGTCCTTGATCACTGCAGGAGCGCCGATGTGAAGCAGACCTTGCTCGACCACTTCCAGATTCTGTTCCTTCAGCAACTGCTGTACCCCTCCCTGCTGCAGTCTAGTGACACCGATGCGGGAAGCTCGGTGGCCGTACTGACCTACATGACAGCCATGCTTGAGGCTCTGGACTATCCAGACTTGATTCACATGATGATGACCTACCTCTTGGCAATTCAAGATCAGACGATTGTGAACAGCACTGCCAGTCTAACTGCCAGCGCTTCTCCCACCACTGTCAAGCGTCGTCAGAGCTTGTTGCTTCTGGCTGCACCAAAAGATACCGACGCCTCTGTGGACCCCGACCTGTTCAATCTGGTCGATCTCATCATGAACGATGTCCGCTCGCGTAACAGCCAGACAGTCTTTGCCGCCTTGAAAGTCATGTCGGCGATCGTCATTCGACATAAGAAGTATGCATTTGGTACGCTGCTGAAAGTGCGCAAAGATCATCTCGCTGTGCCCAGTCGGACCGTGGGCGCGCTGAACCGAGAAGCAGAGCAGTATGCCGCTCTCGCAGTGTCTCTCCACCCGCAGTACGAGTTCAACACCACTTATGCAAGCCTTTGCCAGGATCTGCGTCTCATCGTTGAATCGCAGCTTCCAACGCCATTGCCCACAGATGGTCTTCCACACGAGGATGATGTTGGTGCTTACCTTCTGGAAGACACCGATCCTTTGTTGCGTATCATCACGGCGCAACTACGGTCCTTCTTCACCAATCACATTGATGTCAACCTCGCACTGACTCAAGCGATCATTTGCATCGCTCAGTGCGTTGAGCTTCGACTGGAAGACTGGGTCTGTCTGGCGCCGTCGGCTTATACATTCGAGGAACATGGTCCAAACATCGACGAGCCCTGGCAGGCCTACGTCGACAACGAGGACAGAGACGCCTGGTCTTCAGCACAACAGGCCACACGAGAACCAGACTGGCGCGAGTCCAACGAGCCCGTGTTGTTCAAGGAGCTCAAGACTCTGATGGCTTCTCTCGATGCTGTGCGCAGCACCATTCCCAATCTCGATCAGCTCATCGCCGGTCGCAAGGTCATGCTGCAAGCAACAAGCCTCGAAGCAGCCGCCAATGATCCTTCGTCGCTCATGCAAAACTTCAGCCCATCTACGTTCGACGACGTCCCAACAACACGAACGGCAACGACATCGATCAGCGGAGCTGGTGATGCAGACACTTTGTCATCAACCACTGCTGCCCGACCTGGCGACAGGCAGCCTTCATCCAAATTGAGGGCGGCAAATAGTGCGGCTCATTCGCGTGATACGTCGCCCACGCCTTCTACGATCTTCCAACCGCCGCCGCCTGAGACACCCTCCACGACCGACGTGCTCATGCAAGTCATCACATTCGCCGACGAGCCTTTCTCATGCTCGTCCGCCTCCCCGGACGATCTGCAGCCTCGAACGGCCAGTCTAAACCACGTTTTGACAAACGTTGTGGTGTTACAAGAATTTGTGCTGGAGCTGGTTGCTGTCCTGCAGATGAGGGCAGCTGTCTTGGGCGACAGGGAGGTTCGGAGCGCCTAGACTGATTCGTCTGCATGTTTCCTGGAGCATCGGGCTCAACTCCCACGTCCTCGTGCATACCCACATGAACCTCCACAACTGTTATTTTGCTTGCTATTCATACTTGTTCGAGATACCCAGACTCATGAAGAGTCTTCAGCATAGCGATCTAATTACACATGTCATCATTCTCTCGTGCTCACCTCAGATTCACCTCAGATGTGCACCACGATCCCACATGAACCCGTACCCGGTCGGCGGTCCATTATCTAAACGTTTGCCTTCAATCGTATCATTTTCCTGGAACGAGGCAGTCGTGCATCGATCCGACGTCGTCGTTGAACGGCGCACGAACCGGAACCAATGGCGACACAACATTCGCATCTGCATCTGCTGCATCCCACAAGGCAAACACATGCTTGTCCCACCAACCAACCACTCTGCAGCCGTGCAGACCGTGTGGCATCTCATCCTATAGGTGTGCGACCGCTCAGGAACAGGGGCGTGATATACGACGGAAAACTCCGCGTGGAATTACAGGCGTATCTACGATGCGTATGAACATTTTGAGCCTTCATTTGTTCCCTTGCTTGCTGGCTCCATGTGGCTTGCCCACGAGCTTTCTACAACCCCATCGCTTGCTATGATCAAACAAAACAAACAGACTCCTCGCAGATGGTGAAAGCATACCGCAGAGCGTGGGAGGTAATCGACGCCCACGAAAACAACCACTTGACGCCACGGCGCCTTTCTTTGCCCTGCGCCCATTCCTGCGCACTTATGCCTCCATCTCGTCAGGTACGTCCGAAAGCTCGCCATCGCTGTCATTGGGGAAGTCGAATCCGGTCTTCTCTTTCTTCTCCTCCACCACCTTCTTCGCAGTCCTGGTACTGCGACCTCGTGAGGCTGCTCGTGTAGGAGGCTGTTTGGTCGCCTTCTTCTTTTGCGACTTGGTCTGTGTCGTGACCTCCTCCACCTCCACGTCCTCAGCCTCGGATGTTTGTGCCGCGGCTTTCCGTTTCTTCGCGGCCGCGATCGCCTTCTTGGTCACCGGCGGCGCTGTTCTCGGTGTTGAAGACCTGGGCGCAGGGTCGCTTGTTGGCGGCGTGGAGTGTAGATTCTCTTTGTTGCCTTCTGCATCAACGTCAGCGTCCCGCTCTTCGAGATCGGCATCGTCTTGCACATCGTCGTTGTCGTCCTCGTCTTCCTCTTCGTCGCCCGCTTGCCACTGTTCCAGCTCCTCATCGTCATCGCTGTCGTCGTTCTCCGCGTAGTTCCTCGCGTTAGAGGCGCGCCCACTCTTTCTCCGGTCAACGGACGAGGCCGCAGCAACCTCGTCGGTCTTGCTCTTCTTCGGCGTCCTGCTAGACTTCGCCGCCTTGGGTGTCTTGGACGCCTTGCGTACTGGTAGTGACTTTGACCCATCAGTCGCCGTGGCCTTGACCTTCTTCGCCGCACGCCCAGAAGATGCATCAGTTTTCTCAGCCTTCCGCTTCTTCTTCCTCATGCGGTCCTTGACGAGATCCTCGAGCTGATCGGCCAGGTCCTCGGGAATGAACCGCGTCTCGGCGATCTCCTGAGCCATCGTATGGTTCGGCATGCGCGAGAAGATGCCCGGCGGAAGAGGAGTCTTGGTGGACAGTATTTGCAATGACCATCCTTGCTGTTCTTGGTAGATGCGGATGATTCCCTCTGCCAGGTCGGAGAGCACGTACAGGTTCGAGCTGCTGTCAGCATCAATGCCGTCCTGCACAGTCTTCATGCGCTGTGCGATGCTGTAAATGACAGGCAGATTCGCTTCGGTGGCGACGATCTTGAGGTAGAAGACGATGTAGTCGACAAAGTCTTTCAAGTATTTCGTCTCAGCTCCAAAATCCTGGTGATGAGCAAGAAGACTGAGGAAGTTGCTGAAAACCAGCTCCATGCTCGAATTGTTCTGCTTGGCAAAGGTTGTTGCTCGAGATTTGAGGAAAGCCATGACAGTCTCCCTGATGGGCTTGTCCGGCTCAAAGGCGTACACAAACATGAGTCCATAGAATCGTCGCGGAAGCCTGTTCTGGCTGCTGTACTTTCTCAGGGCGTTCATGAAGCCAGATCGTACTTGGGCTTGCTCATCTTGCACAGTCTTGGTCAATCGATTGAAGTCTCGGGGAGAGAAGATTCTGTCAAGTGCCTTGTTACAACAGAGCTTGAGCAAGTGCTTGGAAGCCGCCAATCGTAGCTGCGCTCGGTGATATGGAGCAGTCGTGCCGTCCGTCTCGGAGATCTCGCCTTCGCGCTCGACGAACGTGTTGAGTAGTCTGAATATTGGCTCGGCCGTGGTCCTACGTTCGTCGCCGGGTTCATCACCTTCGTTGACTGCCACATGCCCTCGCAACTTGTTCGCGATGGCTTTGAGTGCCCACAATTTCCCGGCCAGGTTGTCGTCGATCTCGTCTGACCATTTGAGGTCCTGATCGTATGCTGTCGCGCTTGAGTCCAGTAGCACATTGGAGAGGACCTGTGTAATCTCATCATCTTGACTCTCAATCTGCTCGCTTGCTACCAGCCGGAGTTGACTCAGAGCAGCAAGCCTGGACAAATAATGATCGGAGCCGACCTCGAAGTCCTTCAGACACGCCCTCACGATATCCTTGATGTACATCTCCTTCTTATCCGCCGAAGCCACAATTACGCTGACGGCATGTTTCGCCGCCGTTGGAGGAGTGCCGAACATGGCGAACTTGCTCATTGCTTTATAGAACTCCCTGTCCTGGCCCATTTCCTGTGGGAATTGTCGTGCGAATCCAGCACATGCTTTCAATGACTGAACAGCCGTTGGGTCATTCAGCTCTGTGGCAGAGGGCGCCTGCTTTTTCAAAGTCTCGCACAGCTCCTTGATGTGAACTTTGAACACCTGCGGCGCATTTGCTGAGATCTCCTTGAGCACTTCGTGCGCTGTAGAGCCCAGACCGATCTCATCACTCCTCGAGATTTCCATGATCGCTGGAACGTGGCTCCTGTTGTACACGAGAATGGAGCAAGATCTCAAGAACGGCACGAGAGTCTCGGTGATGGCGGGCATGGCCGACTGCAGCCTCTTGCTCAATTCCTTCATCGCATTCACCACCTTCTTGTAATCGCTTTCTGGTGACATGCAGAACCGTGCGAGCACAAAGTCCCGACGCTCGTTCCGGTTCACAAATTCTGTGATGTGCTTTGAAGCAATAACGGGATCCGGAAAGGGGCTGGAAATCGCGGTGATGAGTGATTTCATCCTTTTCTTGTCATCACACTGGCTGTCTTGGTCGGCTCCCGCGTGGATCTTTTCTCCAAGCTCGAGGATGGTGGCAAAGTATTTCGCATAGGCGCCCTGCTTTTGCTGCAAAGAGTAGAAAACCTTCTTTGCCCTTTCATCCAGGTCACGTACAAGCACGAGGATTCGCTGAGCTCGAAATCGATCAGGATCGATTGCTCGCTCGCCAGTGCTCTGGCTGTCGGGAACCTTGGACTTGATGGGCGGGAAGCTCACCGGCAAGAGGAAGTCGTAAAGATTTCGCAAGATCAGAGCGTTGAGGGTCTTGTCGTTGACATATGTTGCATCGAGCACCTTTGTCGGAATGGCGCCAAACATATCCCGGACTGGTTCGCTTCCTTCTATGAGAGAACCCGACGCCACTCCCCATAAGCGTGACACAAGCTCCATGGCAGCAATCCTGACCGGGTGCTTGGGATCTTTGGTGCGGTCCGCAAGAGTGCTGAGCACCGATCCTGGAGTACTGACACTGCCCATACGTCCAAGCTTCTGCATGATCGCGCGGTAATCAAAGTGCGCGACAGCTTGCACGGCAGCGAGACGGACTTTGTCGTCAGAGTCGATCAGCATATCTGCCAGGTATCGAGACAGAAGCGGCTCTTGGTCGGAGTCGAGGCCTTTGCCTCCTCCAGATGTGTAAAGCACTCTGCCGACCGCGATGGACCACGCGGCTCTGACAGCTGGCGCTTTGTCACGGTGCCGGTCACAGAAAGCTTGGTACGCGGAAGGATATGCGGAGGAAAATGCGAGAGGCGCTGCAGGGGTGAGGAGAACGCTCAGATGCTGCTCGGCGGGTGGTGCAATGCTTTCTGAAGGGTAAGCGACCGGGTCCAGCACCGGTTGTGGAGGCGGTCCTGCGGCGCCGATTCCGGCAATCATGTCACCGACAGTCTGAACGGCCATGACACGAAGTGGCAGGTTTTCCGCGGCGATTTCGGCTTCAATTTGAGGAATGACATTCAGGATCACGTCCGGACATGACCTCCAGAGCTCTCGTAATAAGCGATGCGCCTTCTGCGCGTCCTGCAAGTCCTCTTCCGTGGGTACGTACATCACGTCCTCATTCATATCTTCGTCGTCATCGGCACGTGCGCGTTTCCGGCTTTTTGATTTGCTCGTGGTACCAGCGGAGATGTTAGAAGTCGCATCGATCAATACTGAATTGAAGTACTGGCCGACATGACGAGCCATCTTGTCCGGTGCGCTGTTGCAGACTGCTCTTGCCATGTTGTAAGCTGGCGAAACTTCCCGTAAGGCGTGAGGCAATGGCGCATCGTTCTTTTTGCTACCAGTCGCGAGCGCATCCGGATCGGCTCTGAGGAATTGGGCCAGAAGGATATCGACGACGCCTGCTGGCAATACCGGGCACTCATCAAGCACAACCGTCAGGATCGCCGTCATGTTGAAAGCGACATTCTTGGACAGTTGCTCTCCTCCGCCCCCGCGCACATTTCCAGAGATGACATCGAAGCAGTTGGCGAAGAGCTGGATCAGGAGTGGTTCGGGCGCGGGTAGGTCATCTATGAGGATGATGCTCTTGACTCTGGCTAGCGAGCCGAGAACTTCTTGGTGCTGCTGATTGTATGGATCATTCGGGTTCGCCAGCGCGGGCACAATTGTCGAGATGAACAGCGTGAAGATGTCCTTCAATTGCGTAGGTTGGAAGGGTGCATCGGGCGCTGTGAGCTCAAAGACCTCGACAATGCATAGCATCGCGTATGCCTTGACTCCGCTGTCCTTATGCCCCAGAAGCTGGTGGTTCGCCAACTCCTTCGCTTTCGCCTTGACAGATTCCTTGTCCACATCCTCCTGTTGCAACCCTCGAAGTTCTTCGGAGAGGTCCTTGAGCCTTCGCAGCAGTTCGGCGACCGCAATCGCTTTGCCAGCGCGCCAGTTCAACGGCTCGTCAAATTGAAGAGCATTCCCACCTGCGACATTGCCATTGCCATTGCCATTGCCATGCTCTTCTCCGTCCACGTCCATCTCTTGGGTGTCCGGTTCCACCTCCGCCGCGGGGCTCGACGCCTTTCTCCTGCTCGCACGTGGCATTGTGTCGGTGTTTGGAGAGTGATCGTGGCTCACATCCTTCGCGCGGAGGTATCGGAGGGTACGCCGAGGAAAAGTAAAGGGAATTGGCGGAAAGTCGTTGGAGATGATGTTGAAGTAGGTATGGGAGCTTTTTGGTGGAAGTTCGCGCGCGTAACACGCGCCTGCAAAACCTTAGAACTAGCGCGAATTGTTCGGCAGCCAGCAAGCAGATCACTCCGATTCTCCACATTCGAAAGACATTCACTTCATATTTTCAATTACTTCGCTAGTCCTTGCATGTGAATTAAACTACCAGTCTTCGTGGTCAGAAGCACCTCAATCAAAGACGAAGTGTCAGGTGATGCCATCGTTGACAGAAGCTGATGCTCATGCATCGAAGTGATCCTCTTCGCTCTCATCTCACCGACTTGAACATTATCATCACTCCCGCTAATTGAAGCTGACCTTGACCAAAGGCACCGGAGGAATCATCTTCAGTCTCTCAAAGTCTTGGAAGACTTCCAGAATGGCCTCGGACGAATCGACAAAACCATGCCAGCCATGCTTCCTCGCCTTGTCCATGCTGAACATCAGCGGTGCAGGTCTGCACAACGTCCCATCCAGGAAGCCAAACACCCGATCGACGTCCTTCAACTCCTGCGTCAAGCCATACTCTTGCACCAGCTCACTCCAAGCCTGCTGGACATCCTCCCTCTTCGCCCAGTCCACCATCCTAAACTTCCTCCTCGTCACTCCTTTCGGTCCATACCCTCGAGGATTGAATCTCGACTCATTCTCAGTGTACACATCACCATCCTGCGGTCCCTTCCACTCGATACCATACCAACCCGCAATTCTCGGCCAGGCCTTCTCCCACGCGAACGAACTGTTGTCACACGTGTTGTACTTTTGATTCGCCGGTCCCAGCAGCACCGCCCACTCTTCCTGATAAGCATTCATCTGCGCCGCGGACATGGACTGCGGCATCTGCCAGGATGCGATGTCTCCAGGAAACTCGAGAGGAACTCCGAGTTTCTTGCACACGGAAGCGTAGACGGCGAGTGGGAAGGCGCAATTCATGGCGGCATCTGGCACGGCGCCGACGATGGGACCAGGCATGTGGATGCTCCATCCACATCCAGTGTCGGCGGCGAATTGAAATAGTAGGTCTTCTTGTGGGTAGTAGAAGTTTGGCTCGAGTTCGACTCGTGGGTCGGTTTCTTCTTGCGGTACTTTTGTTGGTCCGAGATGGCCGCCGTAGTTCTTTGCGCCGGTCTGAAGCATGAAGCGTTTGGGAGTGATGGACGCCAACTTCAGTGCTCCCAGGAAGTTGTGCAGGAGTTGTGAGTTCACTTTCACCAGTTCTTCGGCATTGCTCCAAAGTCCAGCTCCCGGCATCGGAGTCGGTTGGATGTAGGAGAAGAAGAGGACATGATCGGCTTGGACGTTGTGCTCTTTCAACACTCCCGCAATGTCTGCCGGATCTTTCAAGAAGTCCAATGGGATGTGTTCGACGTTGTCCGGCAGACCGCCGGCGATGAGTGGAGGACGTCGACTCAAGCAGATGATTCTCTTCCAACGTTTGGGATCTTCGGTCAATACCCGCAGCATGTAATGGCCACTGATGCCGTTTGCACCGGTGATGATGGCGGTAAGACCGGAGATCTCTGGCGGGTATACCGGTAGAGCGTGGAAGATGCCTCGAGTCTGGATTTGCTGAATGGTAGCCATTGTGCAGCTTGGTTAATAGCAGGTCTGTTCAACTACTATGCGAGAGACTGACAGATACGTACAGAAAGCCAATCGACAATCGAGCGTGTCGTTTGAGGTTGCGTCGACAATTTCTTACCAGGTCGGCAATGTGAGAAAGGACGGGGAGCGGGGTCATTGATGGAGCTTTCTACCATTCGAGCATTGACTCCTCAGCAACGACTGGGAAGACCTCAACGTCGATAATGCGATCTACAAGGAACAGCACATCCACTTGTATGTATCTCAAAGCCACTTGCCTGGCTCGATCGCCTTTCCCCTGTCTCGATCGCTTTTCCCCTGTCTCGATCGCTTTCCCGGGCCTTCGCCTCTTCTCAAAACGTTTTCCCGCAGGAGGCGATTGGAGTGACTTGGTACCAGTGAGCTTGCTCCTGGCCGATCGCTCTATGGCGTACAGGACTCTTCGTGCCTGTGCTCCTCATTCGACCTGTTGAGCACGACTCTCAAAGCGCACTCCGCTGCCTCTTCAACAGGACCTCGGTTTCACGGCCTCCCGCCCTCGCCAAGAACTCGAACAGCAGCTTCCCCAGTCCGTAACAGTCTCCGAGTCCCACTACATCGTCGACTCCGACTCGTTATGACGACTCCATTCATCATCTCGTGCTTCCTCGCTCGCAGTCTTCTCAGAGAATGCATTGAGAACACCCAGAGCATTTGCGTCGAAGACTGGAGACCTCCGATGTTCTGGGCCCATTTGTCGGGGATTGCGAATGCGGACTGAAAGAGACACCGCTTGGTTTGCTATCGGGCTGATATGACTCAGTTCTTCCATGTCAGACCATCGCGGGAACTCGTTCTCGTTGTCATTGATGTGGAAGTAGCCATCACGTACTTCAGCGACCTCCGCCTGTGTGAAGACGACTTCTGAATCGCGAATCGGCAAGTTGAGGAGTGTATTGCGAGTCCCGTTATCGCCATGCCATGAGAGCGCCAGATCTTCTGGCTGAACAACCAAAGCCACCCCATCCAGTATGAAGAATCCTTGATCAGCCAAGCAGAAAGGTCATCCTTGCGCTGGCAGAAGTAGAAAGCCGCAACACCCACTGCTTCTTGACATGGAAAATAGCCTTTGCCGTGATAGTCGACGAGAAAATCGTAATGCGCCTTGCCGTGTTCTTGTTGCTGCTCGGGCCAAGCCACTGGGTGCTGATCGACCTGCGCATCCTCGAGAAGTCGAGCATGTCGAAGGAAATCCACTCCTGTCGTCCAGCATGCCTCGAACTTAACGATAAGTTCAGCTTCATGCCTAGAAATGCATTTGCTGGAGTCCGGGTGATCTTCTGCGAGCCTGAAAGTCGCTGCGATCAACGCTGCGGATGATACACGGGCTCGAAGCTCACGACAGTCTCCACCCACGGTCCAGTACTTCCACAAGACCCATCAGTCCGCCTCCTGCGACGGTTGCTTGCGTCCCTCAGCCCAGATGCGCCAGATGAGTCCGTTCGATGCATAGCCACCGCCGATGCCACCGTCTTCGGCATCGGGATCGCGGTCCTCTTCACCCACACGATAGCCGGGCCACCGTACGCCACTAGCTCGACTAAATCGCCATTCGTTTCTAGGCGCGTCTCTTCCTTGAGGTATACATCCTGCCTTGGGCCGTCTGCCACACCGCGCATGAGGAGACCGGTGAAGCGTCTGGCTTTCAGCTCGGCCTGCGCCCGAGCCCACAGCGAAGTGTCAGTTGCAATGTCAGTTGCAATGTGACATCTTTCTGCTCGCCTCTGCCCAGTACTCACCCTTGCGTTGCGCTGCTGCTCATACCTCGACAACGAAGAGCATGCGTTGGGGCGCGGCCATTCCTCTACTCACAGCATCTCTGTGAGCCTTCTTCCAAACTGATTCTCGTGGCATGGTGATGGTGATGGGCATTGATCAGGTTAGAAAGGTTGCTCGGTTCTCGATGTTGATTATGAGAGTAAACAGTAGTGTGCCATCACCTCAAGGTCCAGAGAGAAGAGACAAAGATGGTGATCCGACCGCAAGTGAACTGCAGCTGACATCGGAGGTGAAAAAGGCCATGCGATACTTCACATGCCAAAGCTTCACCGCACACGCACCACATGTCAGAGACATAGTCTGAGCTATGGTGGCAGCTTCCTCAATCCCTCCGGATTTCCTGCGTTCCATTCGCATGATATCCGCATTGGTCCTTTGTGAGCTCTTGGTGGTGATGACCTTGTTCTGAGCTTTCGTAGATGTGTCGTGTTGCAGTCAGGCTCATTGATCGGGAAACCTTTCCATTCCATCCTCGAATCACGACCCGAACGAAGCAAAGGATCCTGACGTTCTCGCCCAGGATGGAGAGTACGTACATACACACACACACACACACACACACACACACACACACACACACACACACACACACACA
>JYJE01000303.1:426-97121 GCA_000983655.1 Zymoseptoria brevis
TCTTAGATTATATAGCTCCTTTATTACTATATTAATAAGGTCTATAGTAAAGAGATCTTTATTAAGCTTAGCTATAAACTTATTAAAGTAAGCTATAAAAGAGAAGGAACCCTAAGCCCTAATATTTACTCTATTATAGTGTCTATTTATCTCTCCTCTAATAAGTTAATATATAGTCTAATATACTATAGAACTATCTTTATAGATCTATAGGAGATCTCTACTACTAATAGCTCTTACTTTATTAATAATTTACTAAAAGGTTTTCCTAGGGACAGAGAAAGCTACTCTTCTTCTAGAAGCTATAACTAGTAATATAGATTATATTATTTATAGCTATAAGGGATAGATAATAAATTAGCTAATAAATTAGCTAAATAGATAAAAGGTATAGATTATAAAGTAGAGGAATAAAAAAGCTAGAAGAAGATGCTTTTTAACAAGCTAAAGCCGAGTATTAGCTACGTAATAGGTAAATACCTGCTATATTTAGATAACAGACAGCTCGTAATAATGCAGCTGCTAATAGGGGAGTGTTATAGATTATTAGACTAACTATTAGTAAAGTGCATATAACTAGTGCTAAGGCATTCCTACACACAGATAGCTAAAGTAAGAATCTTACACTTAAGATTCTCTCTGCATAACAATATATACCTACTAATTAGAGGTCTTCTTCTACTTAGCTTAAGTCCAATTACAACAGAGGCGCCGTTCCGAACCGCGTGGCTTCGTCATCGCATGTGAGAGGAATCGCGTTCTCCAAATGCCGTTCCATCCCAGGCTCCTGAGTTCTACATCTCAACTCGTCCATACTTGAACAAGATCGCACAACACTTCCAGCATCGATGGGTCCCATGAATTGCTCCAAGAACACGCGATGATCACGAACGAAATGACACCCGACAATCCCATGGCCGCGATGGCCTCCTCCGCCGGCTCCAATGTCTTCGCTGTTGCTGCTATGCTCTCGATCGGGCTTCTAGTACTGCTGGTCATCCGACACTTCTTACCGCTCCGAACGACCCCAGCCTATCTACTTGTACCCGTATTCCTCGCTCTGGTACTCCCTTGCAGTATCATCTTCCTCGTACCGATCGATCTCGCCTCAGTGCGCGGAAATGAATCAAAGCATTCTCGCGGAGTATGGCTACCCGAAAGAGTTATCTTGGTTACCTGGAGGATAACATACTGGCTCACATTTCTACTGTCGTGGTTTGTTCTACCTTTCCTCGGCGAATTCTGCGATTCTGGATACAGGGATACTCAAAGCCGCATGGTGTATTCGTTGAGGACGAATGCTCGGTATCAGATGATTGTGCTGGGGACTGCTATCCTCGGGCTGGTCTACTTCATCTGGGAGAATGGATTTCACCTTGCTAGCATCAAGGGACTGGTCATGGCGCTGGCATACGCGTGGGGCCTCACTTTGGCCATAGGCCTCATGGGACATGGTCTGGTCGCTTTACCTCGGCGGCTGTACAGAAGTGCGAACGTGAGCGCAAGATTGCGTAGACTCCAAGCAGAGGCGCCGAAACTAAAAGATAAGCTGGACGATGCGACGGATAAGCTGGAGCAGCTGGAGCAGACAGTGGTGACTCTGAAAAGACACAAAGGAGGCGCCAGCAGAGAGCAGCAAGAATGGATAGATGAGCTCGCAGAGACGGCCAGTCTTCCGGATACGAGACCTGGACATGCTGCTGTACCTCGTAGCTCCAATCCTAGCATACCCGGAGTTGTGACGGATCGATATCTGGCAGATCTTACTCGGAAATTGAAGCGAGCGCGCCATCGCAAGGCACGCTTCGACGATGAGTGGGACAATCTATGTCTGAGAGCACAGGACACGCAGGCCATTCTGGATGCTGCGTCTTCGAAGAAGCTGGACTTCGGGCAGGCCAGACCTGGAGGTAACTCAATCTTGGGCCGAACTACGATTCTGACACCTACAATGCGCTACATCTTGCATATGAACATAATCCCCGCTTTGAGAATAGGTCTGGCGGGTGTATTGGCCATCGCATCGATACTCATTGTCTGGAGCGAGCTGGTCAAGTCCGTTGCGCCTTCGTTATCCGTCATAGGACTGAGCGTCGTCCATCATCCCAACACGGAGCACGGCGGTAAGGTCAACTTTGGCGGACAAGTTATCGCCGCCGGGTGGTTGCTTTACATGGACACGAGCGCACTTTATGCCATCTCAGATGTCAAGGTTTGGGGCAATCGAGCCCTGGTCAAGCGCCAGACGTACGCGGAGAGTGCATGCTGGTACAGTCTTCAGGTCGCGAAGCTCACGGTCCCGCTGTCTTACAACTTCATCACCATGATGCCAGCCGCTGTATACAAGGACACCCTTTTTTTTCAGTTCCTAGGCAAGCTGATCAATCTCACCGCTCTAGGACAAGGCTTCAGCGCTTTCTTCCCCTGTGTTCTGCTCATCCCTTTCCTGGCGACCCTCTTCAACTTGTATGGCAAGACAAAGAATGTCTTCGGTTTCGGCGTGCTAGAGGACGATCCAGACGAGAACCCAAACGGATTCGGTACTGGTGGCTGGCGAGAAGGCAGAGCTCTGATCGAGCGAGAACTGCAGGCTCGCGGCGCTGAGGGAACTGTTGGTCTGGCAGCGAGAGGGTCTTCGCTGGACGTCGAGCAAAACGCCGGCACATCAACACCTGACCGACGGCCGCAGCGAGAGCAAGGAGTGTTTCGAGACGAGCGAGTGCGAGAGGCGAATCGTACCTTCAACGCCATTACGAATCATGAAGAGGAAGAAGACAATAGCGCACGGCACTTCTACCACGACTTTGGAGAACGAGTCAAGAACACCTTCGAGGGCGCGGAATGGGCGAAGAACATTGGGAACGCCTTTACTACGACGCCGAAGTGGATGCAGAATCACCAGGGTAATAATGAGGAGGGCTCGGCCGTTTCCCGCTTGTTTGGTGGTTTGAGCAATGACGGTCGCGTTAGGCTGTGATTATTTGTGCTTCGATTAGCGTTGGCGTTGGTGGCTTGGGCAGAGAGGTCCGATAGTATCAGTTCATTAGTGTTCTTCGAAAGTATGGCTGTGGATGTTCAAAAACCCGCTCTGCTCACACACCTCGCGCATCGCATACACCATGCTTACCACATGCACCTATCGCAGGGATTCGTGGCAGATGTTACTGATAGGCCGCCATGCCTGGTCGAATAATAGTACAGCTTCGTTGGCATGCCAGCTTATGAGGCTGGGTAGGTACGCTGGTATACCATGTTCATTAACCGTTCATGTACAGTGGCATGCCGTCTTAGATGACCGTCCGTGTACGTCGGCATGCCGGCTTATCTAGGTCGTATAGCCATGACGGGTACGATCCCAAACGACGTCGGCACGACAATCAGGACGTGTAGCAGTGAGCCTTGGAAGCCGGTCAGGTACGGTCATTTGGCAGGATCCATAGCGTGGCAGGAGACGGTGCAGCAAGCTTCGCAGCAGGACCGAAAAGCTTGCCAGGTAAATTAGCCAGACATCAACATCGGCGTTCGTCTCACTTAGCTAGTCTGCCTCACACGCGTGCAGCCAACTTAGCACGTCAAAGTCATAGGCGTGCAGCCGGTGTGGCATGCCCCCTTACTAGGCCTGCGGCTGACTGAGCAAATCGCCCCGATAGTCGGTGTCGGAGGCCTGTCGCAACATCTTGAAAGGACGTAAAGACAGAATGGCCGGTTGTCTCTCGTCGAACGCGAGGAATGTGTCTTCATCTTGCGTATCGTCCATGGCTATATCCTACATTCATCGCTCAGGTGCAGGGGCAGGCGAAGCACCCAACACCCATCCAAGTCCACTCGCCAAGGCACCACTCGCCGCATTCGCGACCATATCCCGCTTCCTCACATGTTGCCCCTGAGTATCGCTTCCCTGCCCATCATCGCTGCCCATCGCCCGATTATGCTCGCCTGAGGACCTCGCCGCCGCCTCACCCAGCGGGAACGCATTCTTGCTGAGCGCCTTGGCTGCGTTGCGCGTCAAGTCGAACATACTGAGCGGCGCATCGTCGTCGCCTCGCGGACGGACTTCGCGGCGTGTTTGGTTGAGGACGAGGTCAGGTTGCTGGTCATGGTACGTGAAATTGCCAGGGAGTGCACTGTAGTCGTTCGCGCTGAGGCGTTTGTCGGCACGGTCGTCAAAGTCTTTCTCTGCTTGCTGCTGAGCCAGGTGTAGGGATGTAGTTTCTTCTTCGCAGCGACGCCAGGCTGCGAGAATTTCGGTGAGAGCGGATGCGGGTGCTAGAAGGAGGGCGAGGGAGAGGAGTTCTGTTCGTTGCTCGAGGCGGCGGAGCGTGGGTGGTGTGCTTGTCGATGGTCGATATCGTCCTGCGAGGAAGGCCGCGCGCCAGGAGATGTCGTCTTCGGTGTCGTTCCTCGCTCGGCTTGAGAGTCTTGCATGGCCTTTGCGGGACGGCTGTTTCGAAGCATCGGGTGCCTCAATGTCCGCTCCCGACGGCGAGAGCTTGTTGACGATGTAAGAGTAGGCCGTCTCGAAGTCGTCTTCTCTCAGTGCAGCCTCGATCGCCATGAATGTGACTCGCCTTTCGGCATCTTTCTTTCTCCGGGATAAATCTCCCGCGTTTGTGACTTCGCCATTTGCACCATCGTCGTCCTCATCCGAGACAAGCCCAGCAGAAACCAAGTTTCGGCCAATATCGACAAGATCGTCCAGCTTTGTGTAGCTCCTCGGATTTTGTTCAAGAAGCTTGCTGATGAGAGACAGCGGATCCTTGCTGACACGTATACTGACGGGCTGGAAGGGAACCCCGTGCTGCAGTTTCAGAGAGTAAAATGACAATGAATGTGTAGCAGCGATGAGTGCACTGGCTTGTTGGAAACGGGCACTCTTGGAGAACTGCTGTCGAAAGGCAAGGAGACTAGATCGCGTCAGCGCAAAATTTAATCTGAGTGAGGCCCATGGGATCTTACATATCGTTCGCCCTTTTCATGCCGCCTCTTGTCTTATTACCGTTGCTCGCACTGTCGTATCCTTCCATCGCCTTCTCCAGTATTACGCCCTCGACTCGCGAACGGGCTTCGGAGCCCTCTGGCTTTACGGCGACGTACGAATCGATTGCGAATTGGTAACCTATATGTTCAATCGTCAGCGGTATGCTCAGCTCGGTCCTGATCCCTCCGTCCGTATACTTACAGCTTGTGTCCACAAAGGCTCGCAACATCTCATCCTCAAAATCGTCCTTCTGAATTTTGCCCAGGACTCCAGCTCCCTTTTTCTCTTCGGGCTCATTTGGGCCGGGCTTGATACCCCAGTTCCAAAGCCAAAGCAGCTTCGCATGATCAGACTCCCATTGCGAAGGGTCTTTCCGAGCACCGCTCTTGGAAGCTGAGCGTAGCATCTTTCGTAGCACCTCCAGTTGCTCGTCCGCATCAGCATAGAAGTGTAGTTTTGCGACGTTTACAAGCGAGATCGGATGACCCAGTCCAGAAAATTGGTATGCGCTGTACACCATCATCTGAAGCAGCATGTAGGTCTCCACTCTCGGTGTAGTCAGAGGATGTTCTGAACGTAGCAGAGCATCTGGAAAGAGGTCCGCCACCGACTCCGACTGTTCGATTTTCGTGGCATGCCGCTCAATCTGCGGCAGCGAGTCGACGCTAGTCGCGAGATCTGGAGGCGGCTTGAAGTCTAGCAGCTCAGCCAATCTGGCGAGAACGTCGTGTGAGCTGCGGACCGTCTCCTCGTCGTCTGTCTGCGCAGCATAGCAGCTTGCAAAAGCCGCCTGCGCATATTGTAATCCGAGCTTCCGCTGCAAGTCCTCATCCAAGTATGATATTCCCTTTTGATCGTAGCCGCCCAAATCGACATCACTAGGACCGTCCCAGTTCTCAACAGCGCTCGCAACCAGCCCAAACTCATCTACTGACTTCTGAACCATCCAGCGGTACATTTGCTCCCAATCGTGTCCGGTCTTGTCCGACTCCTTAACACCTTCAAGCCCAATCTTGCTGACGCCATTGGAGAGACCTTCCTCGACTGGCTGAGAGGGTGCTTGTTCATTCTTACGATCAAGTTTCCGACGTTTTCGGTATGTATATCCATACATCCACGGCCCAACTAAGCTCTTGATGTCCCGACTTATTCTGCTCTGCGATTCATCCTCCACTTGCTCCTTTTCTGGCTCCGCTGCCTTCTTCATGAGAAAGTCAATGCCTTTCCTGCCCGACAACTCTTCGAATTCATTCAACGGTAGCACCATGGATGGATCCTCAGGATAGTACTCGATCTCCAGTCGAAGTAGCGGCAGCACAACTGCGATGTACCACGTGCGAATGAAATCATTCCGGCCGAGGAATGGCTCGATCAAGGCGGGAACGAGGTTTAGCAAGCCAGCCTCCGAGTCTATCCTGTACGCTCGATGACACAAAAACCATGTGAGTAGGTCTCTGGGCGCATGAGGCGGGAACTTGGGCGGCTCGATCTTGAGTAAACGTAGCTTCCGGACGCGTTTTTGTGCTTGTTCTTCCGAGAGGTCTTTGACAGGAGCTGTGTTCACTGGCACATCTTCACGATCAACGTTGAGGTACAGTCGTGAACAGACCTCGCCAACGTAGTCGGAGTACTCGCTCGGATCGACAGCTTCAGGAAGGTATGTGAGGAGGATTCGTAGGACAAGTTCGGGGTCGAGGGCGTCAGATCGTGTAGGCGTGAAGGAATGTAGGGCTTTGATGTTTGATTCAGAGGCGAGATGGACTGTAAGTAGCACACATTGTGCAGGACTCAGATCTTGAACTTCCATGTCGTGGGTTGTGGTTTAGAAGCGAAGGAGGGAAGCTTGGGAAACATTTACACATGCCAAAGTAAAGTTGGCCGATGACCTCAAGAGCTTCAACGGAAGACATTCCGCGATGAAACGAAACAACTTCTTACCAAATGTATACTGCGTGCCAATTCAATGACTGAACGACATGTAACATTTAGCATACATCGAAATAGACTGTTTAATTCGTCATGCTGGAGAGATTTGCCTTTTTCATTCATTCAAACATAAGCTGTATCCTACTTGTCAACATCTATGCCTCCGCAAGTTTTAAGAGACCCTTGAGATCAATCGACTTGGGACGCTCAATCGGCAGACCAAGTGCGCGGTCCCAGATGAGCTGGGCGAGCGGTCCAAGACCCCTGCTGACACCGAAAGTGGCGGTGTAGTAAAGGGTGTTATGGAAACCGTAGTGGTGGAACAAGACACCGGAGCTGGAGTCAACGTTGGGGAAGGGGTTCTTGGTCTTGCCGTGCTCGGTCAAGACTCCGGGAGCGATTTCGCTGTTCTTCTTCACGAGCTGGAAGACTGGGTCAGCGGCGATCTCCTTGCGGCTGGAGGCAAAGTCCATGAGCGCCTCGAAACGGGGATCGGGCTTGCGGAGCACAGCGTGACCGTAGCCGGGCACGACGCGGCCTGACTTGAGAGTCGTCCACAAGTAGTCCTTGACATCCTGGTCGCTGAAGTTCTTGCCGACGTGCTCCTGCATCTGAAGGATCCAGCGGAGCACCTCCTGCGCGGCGAGGCCGTGGAGTGGGCCGGCCAGACCTTGAAGACCAGCGGAGTAGGAAAGGAAAGGATCGCTGAGCGCGGATCCAACCAAGTGAGTGGCGTGAGCGGAGACGTTACCGCCTTCGTGGTCACCGTGGAGGGCGAGGTAGAGACGGAGGAGATCCTGAAAGTTCTCGTTCTCCTTGCCGGCCTTGCCGAGCATGGCGGCGAAGTTGTAGGACCAATCCTGGTTGACATCAACCTCCGCTGGAAGAGCGCCACCGCCGCAGTAGGCGTTCTGGTGGATCTTGGCCGCAATGGTTGGGAGCTTGGCCAGGAGGCTGATGGAGTCGTCGAAAGTTGGCTCCCAGTAGTCGGCCTTGTTGATACCGCGCTCGTATGCCTTGGCAAAGGCGGACTCGTAGTTGAGCGCTGAGACAGCGCATGCGAATTGGGTCATCGGGTGGAGGTCCTTGGGGAAGTCGTCGAGCATCTTGTTGACGAATTGTGGCAGCTGAGCCTTCTCGGCGAGCTCCTTGCTGAAGACACGGACCTGGTTGGTGCTAGGAACCTGGCCAGTGAGCAGCAGCCAGAACATGGCCTCTGGCAACATCTCAGTTCCGCTAGTTCCCTTTGGCAGCTCCTTTTGGCAATCCTTGATGGTCTTGCCGTGGAATCGAATGCCCTCGTTGGCGTCCAACACGGAGCCTTCCCAGACCATAGCCTTCAAGCCACGCATTCCGCCCAGAGTGTTCTCGATCTTGACTTCGCCAATGGTCTTGGAGGAGTGGGCCTTGACCTTCTTGAGCAACTCGCGCTTCTCCGGGATGACGGACTTGAGGGTTTCCTTGAGGTCGGGCTCGGCGGTAGCATAGCTGCGGGAGGCATTGAGGACGACGGGAGCATTGAGCTGAGAATGAGATTGGTCAGTATTGACACAGACTATCGGTGCCTCAGCATTGGAGCTCTGCTTACCTTGGAAGCTCGCAGCGCGCGAGTGGCCGACCGTGCAGACAAAGCCATGATGTGTTGTGTCGGTATGAGTGAGTGTCGGTATAGCTTGGGTCTCCAGCAACAAATTCTTCTGGAATCGGTGTTGTAGTTGAGATAGAGCTTCACGGATCTGGCAATGCGAGGGAAACACGGCCGAGGTCGCTACCGGCAACAATTGCGAAAGTCTGTCGTCGGAACAAATCGTCAATCCATTCTGTCGTCAGAAGCTCGAGAAGGGTCTTGGACCTGCAGTAGCCGAGGTGTACCAGCCTTGCACGGATGAACTCGCCCGAGAGACCGACATCGGGTGGAGAGGGTATGAAAGTATACAGCTTGTGCAAGATCATACCCGCTGGCGAGAAACATATGGCAATAAGCCGTCCTATTCCACATTTCTAAGCAGTTCTTCAAAGACCTGTCCATTGAGAGATAGAACGATAATCCTATTCTGCGAGTCTTGTCTTCCAAGAACATCCATTCCCACAGCTCCTTTTGGGCTACTACATTGAGCTCTCTCTCAGCACGACGACACCATGTTTCGAACTGCTTCGCGGGCGCTGAGACAGCAAAGACGGAGTCTATACCAACCGACCGCGACGCAAATAACACCACGAACTACTCTGGCCGCCGTACGAATGGCGTCGACACTCTCGCCGGTCAACCCACCTCTACCTTCGACCCAACCGACCGACTCGTTCCAGCTGTTGAAGGAATCGGAGAAGCCAGATGCCGAGCAAGAGATATTCGATCAACAGGTACAACAGGTCAAGGAGTGGTGGGCGAGTCCGAGATACAAGGGCATCAAGCGTCCATACCAACCGGAACAAGTTGTGAGCAAGCGTGGGACTCTTCAGCAGGTCTATCCTTCGAGCTTGACGGCTCGGAAACTGTTCAACTTGTTGGAAGAACGAAATGCTGAGGGCAAGCCCGTACATACAAGTGTGTCTATCTAACAAGCCACTGGACTTTTGCAAGCATACTGATTATGCCTCCAGTGGGTGCCATTGACCCGATCCAAATGACACAACAAGCTGCACACCAGGAGATCCTCTATGTCTCCGGCTGGGCTTGCTCCTCCGTACTCACAACGACGAACGAAGTCAGCCCGGATTTTGGCGACTACCCATACAACACTGTACCCAACCAGGTCCAGCGATTGTTCAAGGCGCAGCAGTTGCACGACCGAAGAAGTTACGATGCGAGGATGAAAATGAGCCCAGAAGAGCGAAAGAAGACACCATACATCGACTATCTCCGACCTATTGTAGCAGACGGCGACACTGGACATGGAGGTCTCAGTGCTGTTCTCAAGCTGGCGAAGTTGTTTGCGGAGAATGGTGCGGCGGCAGTACATTTCGAGGATCAGCTTCACGGCGGAAAGAAATGCGGACATCTTGCGGGCAAAGTGTTGGTTCCAGTCGGTGATCACATCAGCCGCCTTGTAGCTGCACGGTTCCAATGGGATTTGATGGGCTGCGAGAACCTGGTGATTGCTCGCACCGACAGCGAGAGTGGAAAGCTGCTCAGCAGTGCTGTGGATGCTAGGGACCACGAATTTATCCTCGGAGTGACCGAAGATGTGGAGCCGCTCGCCGAGACGATGCAGATCATGGAGATGAATGGTGCATCAGGACCTGAGATCGACAAGTTCGAGGCTGACTGGGTGAAGAAGCACAAGTTGGTCACATTCGACGAGGCTGCGGAGGCACACATCAAGGCTGCTGGCAAAGACGCTGGAGCATACCTTAAGCAGATCAAGGAGAACCGCAATCTGCCACTGTATCAACGAAGGAAGGCGGCAGCAGAGGTCGCAGGCAGCCCAGTGCTGTTCAACTGGGATGCCCCACGCACACGAGAAGGCTTTTACCACTACAAAGCCGGTCTTGCCGCAGCCACGAAGCGTGCCATCGCTTTTGGACCCTACGCTGATCTCCTGTGGCTAGAGACCGGCGACCCAAGCGTCGCGAAGGCCGCCGGCTTTGCCAAGGAAATCCGCGACGTGCTGCCCGAGAAGAAGCTGGTTTACAACCTGTCACCCAGCTTCAACTGGTCCGCCCATGGCTTCAGCGACCACGATTTGAAGAACTTCATTTGGGACCTTGCCAAGCACGGCTTCGTACTCCAGCTCGTATCTCTCGCCGGTTTGCACAGCACAGCGACGATCTCGAACGAGCTGGCGAAGGCGTACAAGACTGAGGGCATGAAAGCGTATGTGGAAATCGTGCAGCGGAGAGAGAAGGAGACGGGCTGTGATGTGTTGACGCATCAGAAGTGGAGTGGCTCAAACTACATGGATGGCATTATTGGCTCGATCCAGGCGGGCAGCAGTGGCAGCAAGAGTATGGGAGATGGTAATACAGAGGGGTCCTTTTAGATGTTCCGGTGTATAGGTAGTGTGAACAGCGAAAGCCAAAGACAGCCCGTATAGGAAACGACAGAGAGCCGCTGCTTGAACAGTGCAAATCCACAAGAACATCTTGCGCATCATTCTTCATGAACATGCGAAGCATACATTCCTCATCGTGACATCGTGATCCCTCCCCAAGTCCATTCACTACTCACCTATTCTCACATCAATCGTCCCGCTCACGGTCCTAACACCAACCCTCCCCATCCCATCTCCCTTTCTCGCGACAACGTGTCTGAAAGCCCCCACCGACTTCGAGTCGCCAATGATTTTGACGTCTCTGCCTCGGATCGAGATGGTCCCACTCGTCGAATCAGCCGTTGCCAGCCCTTCCCACTCATCCGGGTATGTGATGTGCATCGTGCCGCTGATGGAGCTGGACTTGTGTTCCGAGCGGAGTTTACCCCATGAGTAGCCCGGGAACGTATGCGGCGGTAAGACACGGATAGCAGTGGTACCGGAATGAGTGGAAGTGTGAATGCTCGGTACAGTCCGCGAGTCCATCAAGTAGGGCAATAGGTCGATGTGCACATCGCCGGAGCTGGTGTGGATGCTGGTGGAGCTGCCATGAATGAACGCGCCGCGGATATTGGAGGAGACGGTCTCGAGTCGGGTCTGATAGTCCCGTTCTGGAAGGGATCCAGTCGTAGGTAAGCGCACGTCGACGGTGCCGGAAATGGAGGTGACGCTGAGGTACGCTGGGGCTGGAGCGTCTGGATCCGCGTCTTTGGGGTCGACAGTGCTACCGATGGTTCCGGAAGTGGTTTTGAGAGAGAGGAGGTCGAGCAGGTCGAAGAAGCCGTGGATTGAGCCTGAGATGGTCTCGATGATGGTGTGTCGGTCGGGCAGACCAGTGGGCGATTTTGCAGGCGCCACTCACCGCGTTGAAGGTGGATTTGCCGGTGATCTGCATATGACCTTGCAGAACACTGCTTTTCCGGCTGAAGAGACCATCCACGACTTCGATGTTCAAATTTCCAGTCGTGAGTGTCCAATCATTCAACGTCAAGCGTGGTCGAACGTCTATACTGGCAAAAACTCCTAGGCATGGTCGTGCAGATCTCGATCGCGTGGAGCCTTCCACCTTTGGGAGATGAAGGACAAATGAATCTAGTGTCGTCTCGCACTTGGAGCTGACCACTTGCCATGGAGACGTGGTAGCGTAACGGATTTGTACTCTGATGTCGGCTTCCTGATTTACGTCTTGGGCCGGTCGGACGATCACCTTGCCTTGGATCTTGTGAGACAGGTAATCGGTCTCTTCCATGAGCTCTAGAAAGGCGAAATTGTCTAGATCAGCAAAGTCGTACGTCAAGACATCAGTGTAGACATCATAGGGACATTCGTTGGAGTGTGGAAACCAGGGAGCCGGCTGATTGGGACTGGACGGCAATTTGCCGCGGTCGGGATTCCCAGGAGCACCAACATGGCTACCATCGTTGCTTGTGTGTCCACCTGGAGCTGCGGCCAGAATTATTATTACAATGATGAGAGCAATGACAAGCATTGTGCGGCAGGTGGCCAATGGAGCTGAGTACCAGCGGGACCAGCATGATCGTGTGCTCCTGGGTTTCTTTTTCTGTGTGAGCAGGCCGGTCTCTTCATCTGCAACGCGTTGTCTGGTATCGCTCATGTTCTGTGGTTGAGACTCTGTGGCATTTGCTGTCGTGATATCACTTGCGCCCTGTCGAAAGCTAGAGTATGTCGTTTGCGGGCTGGTAACCTCATCGAAGTCTGGCCGGGCACGAGGCCTGTCGGCAGTAGCAGTAGCATAGTCCGGCGGCGCGGCGAGAGGAGCCATTTCTGATTCTGACTCTGGTAGAGAGACTGCTGATAGCGCTGGTGAGCTCAGTTGCGATCGGGCAGCTGTCGAAGTACTGGCTGCTCTGTCTTCTGCGATCTCGTTCGCTTTCGCACGAGCTTCTGGTGTTTCCTGGCGATTCTCAACGAAGGCTGTCGTTGGGTGCGATCGATCTGTGAAGACTTCGTCAACTGGCGGAAGTGAAACACTGCCAGAGTCTCCTCGGATGAGGTCCTGTATATAGTTGTCTATTCGGACACCGGAGTTGGACATCTTCACTGAGGTGTTCCTCACTCTAGGCAGCAGGTTCGGTCTTGTGGTGGAGCTTCACCAGATAAGTCTTGAGCATTGCACATTCAGGCAACAAGATACCAGGATTCATGGTGTTAGCATACCGGGGTAGCTGCGGAGTGAACGGCCAATAGATTGCAGCGGCATTGAATCCTTTCGCCAATGATTACTTCGAGGCGAGGCCCAATGCGGAAGGTCAGAAGCTCTCGTACCATTCGCTTGACATTTTCAACACAATGCAAGAGCAATTCGCTAGTATTGAAGCACAAGCCAATACAACGATATCGTAGAGCTTCAACGGGACGAGGCTCGAGGTCAATGCATGCTACAGAGATGGTCACCTACCTAGACGTCGAACTGTGCTTTGTCTTTATGCTCCGTGACTTGAGATCAGGCATTGTCCGAACCCATTGCTTCTTGCTCGGTCTCAGCAAGTATAACGATCGGAAGGTCGCTCCCTCTGCCGGCAGACTTAACAACGGACTTCAGTCTTTCGATGCTCACGCAATGCTGCTTGTTCGTATCACTCGTCGTTTTCTTCCCCTTCATCAACTTCTTCTCCAGCTTCTGATGAAGACGATGATCGCGATGAAAGGTCGATGGTGCTGTGCCGCGCTTTGCCTTTGCTCGTATTCTCACCGTCATCGGCTTCGAAATTCTGGCATGTGTGATTGTGCTTTCGTCTCAGATGCTCCGTCAAGCGCCATCGCTTTGTGTATGGCTGCTCATGGCGGTCGCAAGACGAGTACGGGCAGAAGAAAGCATCAAGATCGACCACTGGTAACTTGTGATCTGGCGCTGTGAGGTCGTCAATGGCGGGCACCATGTCAGGCGCATATTCAACGACTTTCTCCTCAATGATGGCAGACATGTCCCCGGTCATGAAACGCAAGCTCATCCCCTCGTCGAAGAGCGCGGCGCATCTTCGCGCCGCACGATCGACCACGGCTTTATCCCATCCCATCATCGCGGCCATCCCGAGAACCTCGCTCCAGTCTCGTGGTCCGAGCTTCCTCTTTCGCTTTCGTCCTTGCTTTACACTAGGCTTCGTCTCTGTCTCTGAAGATCTTTGAGCATCATGAGATTTGGGTTTGACGTCTGAAGCATCGCGTCTGTGTGTGTCGGAAGCCTGTCGTAGATTCGGTGCCAATGCGCTCGCCCGAGAATTGTTGCGCGACAAACGTTGCTTCTTCCACTTTGCAGAGGGGTCGTGATGCTGCCCTCGGCGGCTCAGATGAAGAGCGTTCAGCAGCTCGTCCTGCTTCGATATCAAGTGTCGGACTGTGGGCTGCAGAATGGCACCGGCGGCTTCATCATCATCCATGAATTCCTGGGTCTGCTCAGGGCTGCTATCGTAGGAAGTACTTCCACAAGAATCACTACGAGAATCGCCGTTCATTGAACTTTCTGCATGATCGTCGGGCAAGTGAACCTTCGGGGATGTTGCAACGCGCGAGTCCCGCGAGTCTCTATACCGCTCACTGGCAGTCCTACGAGGCACGGAGCGGCGTCTGTGTTCATAGAGCTGCTCCTTTGCTTGCCGGAGGAACACCGCTTTGAGCTGTTCTTGCAAATCAAGGCTCGGCTTCCATGGCTCGGGGTTCCTTGCGAGTACTGTTGCATCTTTATGCTCGTCTTCCACCGGGACTGCTCCCCATATCTCGCTCGCCCGTGGAACAGAACTTGGCTTGAGTGGCCAAGCAGAAAACTTTGGGCGTGGCTGGAAAGGCCCGCGGCGTTTGGTGTCATTGGCCAAAACCCACCGCTGCTTGCTCTGCCAACCTTTCAAATTTGACGCATCCGCATCGCGCAGACTAGCCTTGAATGCATGGACGTTGTAAAGCTGCAGGCTCAAGTCATTGCAGACAGCTTGATCAAGAGATGCTGCAAGTCCGCGTTCGTCGCGGGTGTAGAACCTCCAAGAGCTATCCGGTCCATAGAAGCGTCCAGGTCGTTGTCCATATGTGTCCGTAGAGGAGGCGTCCTCTTCATCGCTATCAAAATGTCGATCTGCTCCCGCATTGACGATGTCGGCCTGCGCAGTTCCCGGGTTCGTGATAGCCGTGCTTCCAGTCCCAATCGACGACATTTCGCTAATTCAATCAAGCGGCCTCCATCCAGTGCATAGCTGCGATATCATACGAAGGGTCGGACTTGTGTGTGAATTGTGGAAGTGAAGTCGTCGCTGCTCAAAATTGAATCGATCACAGTAGCGGCTACCCGGCCCGACCCGGACGGCTCTTCCGCATGGAGATTTATCGCGGCTTCTTCACTTCCACACAACGGTCACCCTCATCTCACGACACTACCTTGTTCATTCGTCGCAAATTCACGGCCGATCCTCCACACTCCGACCTGTGCCCAAGCTGCCTTGCTCGCTCGACACTGTCACTCACCTCTCACGCACCTTTCACAATCAAGAACCATGGCTGAAGTTGCAAAGAACCCATCCGAGCCTGTGGATCTCAGCACCATTCCTATCTCACCTGACGGTGCAATGACTGACGCCACGAATGGCGCGACCAATGGCGAGAAGAGCGCCAACAGCGGCGACGTCGTCACAGTCTTCGACGACCCTTCGAACTTCAATGTCAAGCACCAGCTGCAGCACACGTGGACGCTGTGGTTCACCAAGCCACCGAGCGGCAAGCAGGACTGGAACGAGCTGCTCAAGGAAGTCATCAGCTTCAATAGCGTTGAGGAGTTCTGGGGCATCTACGTAAGTGCCGCCCATCCAATCTCGCACGTGGTGTCTTCTTCATCCGACAGCGTCTAACTGACTTCGCTCTAGAACAACATCACACCAGCATCCGAGCTCGCTCAAAAGTCCGATTACCACCTTTTCAAGCAGGGCGTGCGACCAGAGTGGGAGGACCAGCAGAACAAGCACGGTGGACGCTGGGCATACACTTACAAGGGCACAAAGGCCAGTGACGAGACCTGGCTCAACATCATGCTCGCGGCGATTGGCGAGATGCTCGAGGATGAGAGCGACAACGAGGTGATGGGAGTCGTAGTCAACATCCGCAAGGCATTCTGGCGTGTGGGTCTGTGGACCAGAACCGCTGGCCAGGCGCCCAAGGGCCGCAAGGATGAGGCTGCGGATCCACTCGAGAGCCGCAAGCGTCTTGAACGCATCGGCAAGAACTTCAAGGACGTGCTCGACCTGCAGCCAAATGAGGTGATTGAGTTCAGCGGTCACGCTGATTCTGCCCACACCGGTAGCAGCCGTGCGAAGGCCAAGTTCACCGTCTAGGACAGTACCTCTCTTCTGGATATGCATGGCGTGCTGTGTATGATAACGGACGGTTGCGGATCATTTGCGACGGCGTTTCAGGGTGTATCATAGCTAAAGCGACATGGCGATGTCGCAAGGGGAGTTGAGCAAGTGGCCTCCCGGGGGACCAAAAGAACGATTTTACGATGTGTATAGTCACCCACGGGGTGCATGAGCTCGGATGGAACAGCTCGGGGATACCCAGGACGCGATATGGAGTTTGTTAGAAGAGCGATACTTACCAAATGAGAATCCCAGAATAAAAGAGGTAATGATTCGCCGGCTGAGGAGTGCGGGCTCCTTTCTTCTACCTTTCTGGCGAGCTGTGTGACTTTGTGGGTGTCCTCATGCGGATGCACGGCTTCGTCTAGTGATGTGCTCCTGAAAATACCTGTACGGTTGCAATGTGCAATGCGTACCCTCGTCCTCCCAGAGCTTTCGTGCTAGCAGATGCAGTCCAAGACTTTTACGCCTGAGTCTCAATCCGAGCTTCGCCGGCTAGAACTACGACACCTCATCCCGAACCCGAACCTCTCACGCCTCACTCTCCGCAGTCAGCAAGTTACTCCACAAGGTACCACGGCTTCTACTAATAAGACTCGTGACGCGGCTCCTTACGTGTAGCTGTCTCCTTTCCGACATACATTGCCTTCCCATCATTGTCTAGCCTCAGCCCTGGCAAACCTTTGACCATCACGATCTTCATCAAGCAAACACGACTGAAGAGTGTCGATCATCAACTCTGCTACCTGATGACGAACAAAATGGACCAGACAACATTCCTCAACGAATTGCTCACGGTCAAGGATCGGGTCAATGAGATGGCATCGACTTTCGGCCGCTCTCCGCGCCTTCAGTTCTCTCAAACGGCACCCATCGACATGTTTTCCAACCACCTCGAAGACGTTAAAGCGCGCCTCAATTCCATGCAAGCTTCGCTGAACCTGCTATCGATGGGTTCAAGCCAGAGAGCCTTCCCCCTCGGCGTCTCCCCGCACTGGGCCAATCGTCTTAATGACTTCCCATCGATGCCTTCCGCGCCGTCGGCTCTACCAACAGGTCCGCTCTTCTGGCAGCTCTTCAACTCCGTGCGCGCCGATGTACGAGGTCTCACAGATCGTGTTGCTGGCGTGGAGCAAGATGTATCAAATCTGGAGGACCGTCTTGACGATATGCGACCCAATCGTTTCACTCCTCCAGAAAGCGAGTACATACCTACCTCACCTCTGCAGCATGACTACTCCGTGCCCTACTCTCGGAACGAGGCACATGTTGATGGTCACCACCACTCCACTGACTATCAAGGAACGCCCTATCTGGCAAAATCGTACGGCGTGAGCAGTCCATCATGGGTCACACCAGAGCTTTCAGCACAGGGAACCGCCGAATGCCCTGCTCCCGAAGGGGTTGCTTTCAGAGATCGCGAGATTGTAAGCACCGTGGCATGGATACAGCAAATGATTGACATGCTAAATTACGTTCTGATGCAGGTGGCGCTAGAAGATCGCGTACGAGAACTCCAAGACAGCCTTCGTTACAGCGAGGATCTTGCATCACAGTTTCGCTCGGAACGTCAAAGCGAAAGCAACAAAGTTGCCTCGCTATGTCAAAGACTACGAGACTGTACCGAATCGAATGCTCGCTACGAAGTGGAGCTGGACAAGTCCGTGACCATGGTGGAAGGACATGACAGCGCTATGCAGAAATTGGCTCAGGAGCTGACGAGGAAACACGAGTTGGCTATGTGGGAGATGTCATCGAGACTCCACCAAAAGACTCAGCAATTTCTAGCTGCTCAACAGCAAATTCATCACCTGCGGAGCTCCATGTATGATGCGCAGAAGAAAAGTCAGCAAGAAATGGACGACATGCTCGCCGAGAAGGACGGTCTGCTCCACAAGATCAGAGAGGTGGCAGCACGAAACAGCGCGGTCGTCTCGCAGCAGCAAGAGATCATTTCGCGCGGCGCGGCGATCATGGAGGAGAAGGACGATGAGATCGACCGTCTCATTCAAAAGCTCGACAAGTCGCAAGCAGCTGACCGCAACGAGCAGCAAGAGCGAGACAGCTGCGCCAAAATGCTTATCGAAAGGCTTACTCGCGAGCTGAGCAAAACGCAAGAGAACCACCGCAACGAGCAACAGGAGCTGGCAGAGAAGAGCGAGGAAGTAGTCGAACTGAGGAAGGCCCTGACCAAGGCTCTCACGCCTAACTTGCCTCGTGGTGGACAACCCCAACCAAGGGCCCGGCCGACAGTCTCTCCTTTCGCAACACCACTTGGTCGACGAGCGTCTTCCATGCAGTGGAGCCCACAAGCACTGCCTCAGTCGTCCAAGCTTCCACATGAAGTGCGGCGTGCGGATATCTGGAACACTGCCAGCGCCGGAACTCGTAAGAATTTAAAATTTGGCGTACCGCGTCAGATCAAACATGTTGTCGATCAGAACGACCATGATAGCCCAGGAACGCTAGAAAGCGTCGCAACAGCGGACTGCGAACAGCGTTCAACAGCTTCTGCGCTTAACCATGCAAGCCCGCATCGTGCGTTACACGTGGACAATTTCGCCAAACACCATGAACTTCTAACCCGCAAGTCAATGTCTATGGCCGACATGCGATCACGCAAGGGTGACGGACGCGAGACGGGAAGCAAGCAGGAATTTGCACCAGTAACGCCCAGATCCAGCCTGCAGGCCTATGTGGAAGCAGACGAGGGCAGTGGTGGCGAGCAGCGAGGTGGTGCAGCGTGAAAGGGTAGCATGTATCACGTGGATGTAGGTGTACGGTGGATGTACGCGCTGTCAGACAACTGCTGACCTGCACAAGCGTGCGCAGACTTCAGGCTTTGCAGCATCGTCACATTACTCTCGGATCGAGAAGCTGAGTAATGGTAGCAGGAGCTTGTTGTTTCAATGTATGCATATTCCATGGATCTCCTTGTAAACTTGGCTATTGTGTCAAGACTTTATCGTCTAGCCACCCAAGCGTTTCGCTCAACTTTCGTGAATTCGGGCACAACTCCTTCGCTGATAAGGTAGACATCACACCGCGTCACTTTGATGCATGCGAGCAGCACAGAATGCCACAGAGAGTCTCCCGTACCTCCATGGCGCGGCTCAAACTGCAACAAGTAGCCCGGACTCCAGTGGCTTGGATTTCTCCATGTACCTTAGTTAGGTATGCAGGAGAGAATCAAACTGTCGCTGGTCGTTGCTTGCCCGCCTACATACATACCTCCTGAGATAAACTCCACCATTCTCTCGCGCTGACTGCACAGACTGAGCCTCCGGAGTTCGTCAAATGCGTTGCTGTTTGAGCGGGATCACGGAGGTACCCCACGGGCGGCATGGACGACGTGGTTGTGCGCTGTTCGTCCGAGGCGAGATCTCGCTGCGGGTCAACAGTTCTGGTGACATCAACGTGCATGCGCTGAGATGCGAATAGAATCGGGAACACCTATGAAGTACCGCATCCCGAGTTGGCAAGAACCGTCTTCATTTGCGCACTGTACTTGACCAAGACCACTATCGAGATCTATCGTGACGTTTTAGGGACGATTCCCAAGCGCAGACCGGCCCGCACGAGACTACAGTATCGCGACACGGCATGGCCTACCCAGACGACAGACCGACCTCGAGAGAGCACCGATCTCGAAGGTCAACTCCTCGAGATTATGACGACGTCCCCGACGAGGACTACTACCGAAGACCGAAAACGTACGAGCCGAGATCGAATGGACGCTCAAGCAGACGGAATGAATATGATGGGAGCGACGAAGACGATGCTACTCCTCCACCTCGACGACACCGCCGGGACGATCCTCGCCCTTCATCAAAACAGAAGACTCCAGACGAGATGGAAATTCCTCCGCCGCCCATAGGGGAAGACCGTCGTGGCGGACATTCCAAAGCCGGAGACGATGGAATAGAGGCTATCCCGGCTTCACGAAGCGGGCCAGCGGACGATGATTATTATGCGCCCCGAAAGAGCAGGTCAAGTCGAAGGGATCCACGTGAGGATGTCGAGACGGACCCATATGCATCTCGTCGACGCAAGGAACGGAATCCTTACGACGAGGAACTCCCTCGGCGCACATCTCACAGAAGCGGAGACGACTATGATGAGCCACCAAGGCGTTCTCAAGGACACGATAGAGATCGTGATCGAGATCGATACGACGATCCAGGACTTCCGAGACGGAGCAAATCTACGCGGTCGCCACGAGACGAATACGAGCTTCCACAAAGGAGCAAGTCGAACCACAGGGAAAAGCACGGATACAACGACTATGAGCCTCCGCGGCGTAGCAAACCCCCAAGAGATGCGTATGAAGAGCCATCGCGTAGGAAGTCGACACGCGATCGACGCACAGCATATCCAAACGACGAAGATACCGAGCTAGAATACGCACCACCACGGCGACGCCGTGAAGAAAAGCTCGCCAGATACGACGATGGCTACGGAACAGATCGTCCAAGAAGACAGCCGCGAGATGACTACGACCGCGGCTACAGGACCGATGGACGCGACCCACGCCGAGAACGTCGGCATGAACCTCGAGATCCACGAGACGCTCCGAGGCGCGACGACCGCCATCGTCACGACGACTACGAAGACCACGATGGTAGAAAGCCCCGCTCGAAAAAGAAGGGCGGTCCGAACTTCAACGGCATGCTGGAAAAGGGCAAGAAGAATTGGGATACCGTGGCGCCGGTTGCGAAGCCCTTGATTACGACTCTGGCGAACGCTTATCTCAAGAATGGAAGGCCTGCGTAGAAAGAGTGTGTGAAAGAGCGATTGAGGCGAGGTTGGCAGATCGCAATTCGATGTTTCCCTCTTGGTTGATTTCGGCGTACTTATACATGGCATGGTCCGCTCAGTCATGTCTCCAGTCCAGTCAACGACGTAGCTCACTATTGATTGGGAATAGCTGTGCGATATAAGGATTTCACTCGGCGAAGCGTACACGCTCGATAGATGTCGACTTGATCCCAGCATAAATTGCATAAAGCCTGGCATCTTGCACAAATAGAGATTCAGATGCACAAGTCCTAAGCGAGACTTGGTTCGAAGAAGCATGTCGTAAAGAGCTGGTTGCGAACTCTTGGGAAGACGTGAGGTACAAAAAGGGATCACGCACAAATCTCCAAACCATTTCGTAAACTCCATTGATTTGTGAGACGAGAGCAGGATTCATCGTCACCGCAATTGGAACTATACCCTTGCAGCTAAAGATCGACAGCTTTTAAGCTCCGAGCAACGGGGATTGTGGCGTGTTGGCAATCTTCTTCACGACGCCCTGGAGCTGACCAAGAAGTGTTGCTGCTCATTGACATCGCCTCGAGTAGAAGAAGCTCGCTTCCCTTCGACAAGAAGATACTAAGCTTCACTTCAGTCTGACAGCAAGCGATCGAACTGACAGATACTGCATAACATTCCGGCCTGACGACGATTCTATCCAGCAGCCATACCTCCGCACAAGACCATCTCGATCTTTCTGCATCCACTCTCACCATGGTCAAGATTATCACCGGTCTGATGGACCTTATGGGCAGCTCTGTCGCCTCAAGTTCCGCGAAAAAGGGCTCAGCCGAGGCTCTGCAATCTGTCCTAGACCTCCTCCGAGCTCACAATGTCACCGAGCTGGACACGGCACGTGTGTATAACAGCGGACGCAGCGAAGAGGTACTGGGTGAGATTCCAGACGCACAGAAAAACTTCACCATTGCGACGAAGGCTCCCGGATTCGTGCCCGGACATCTCACCTACGACAAGATCATGAATGCATGCGATGCTTCCTTGACGGCATTGAAACAGGAGAAAATCGATCTGTTTTACTTTCATGGCCCGGATCGACAGACACCGCTCGAAGAGTCATGTAAAGCTATGAACGATCTACGCAAAGCTGGCAAGATTGACAGGTTCGGAATATCCAACTTTACCAGAGAGGAAGTCGAGGAAATCCATGACATCTGTCAGACAAAGGGCTGGATCTTGCCAACAGTGTATCAGGGCGGCTACAACCCATTGTCTCGATCAGCAGAGAAGGAGCTCTTTCCCACCCTGAGACGTCTCAACATGGCGTTTTATGCCTACTCTCCACTGGCTGGCGGATACTTCAGCAGAACTGCCAGTGAGCTCCGTGAACCTCCTCCTGGAAGTCGAATGGACAAGATCAAGGTCTTCAAATCTGTCTATATCAACGACACATCTCTCAAGCTTCAGGAGATTCTGACAAAGGCGTGTGGTGAGGCTGGTGTGAAGCTCAAGGATGCGACCTTGAGGTGGTTGATGCACCATTCTGCGCTGAGCAGCCAGGATGCAGTCATTCTGGGAGCCAGCAGCACGGAGCAAATGGAGCAGAATCTGAAGTCGTGCGAGGGCCAGCCTTTGCCAGAAAGTGTGGTGGCGGCGTTCGAGGAGCTGTTCGTCCAATACTGCAAAGCTGGACTCACGCCAGCGTACTGCGTGTAGGGAGTTTGGCAAAGAGTCTGACGTTGTGGATATCGTTGAGGCTCCGCGCAGCAGAGGGAAGGTATCGTGTTATGATCCTTCGGTCCAGACATCTCAAACTCGCATGAAACTTCTTTCATCACGATCAGTGTTGATATCTGTAAATGCTCCTCGAACAGGCTGATATCATGACGGTGCGGCGACCGTTGGTAGAGCAAGATCGAACATGACGCCTGCGGCCTCTCGCACTTTCTGTTTGGCATTGGCAAGATCTTGGTCAGTCGGAGGTTGGCTGGTCGTTGAGTCAGGCATGGGTGCTCGCATTTGCCGGGCTGTGTACAACTCTCGAACATGCTTGGCAGCTATCAGCGTGCTGGTCGCCAAATCCACCAAGAACTCTGCAGACATCAGGTCTGCCGCATCGCTGAACGAGTTGTCTCCGTGTGTACTCGCCGGGGGCGGCGGCGTCGTATAGTCGTCCATCATGGGAAGTGGCTCTTGATCAGAATCAGATTCAGGTTCCGGATTGGATCCGACCTGAGGAGATTGTGGATTCGTCTTTCGCGGCCCATGTTGACAATCACTGGGGTAAAAAGCCGTCGGATCTGCAGGGGGTCTCGGGTCTTTCCTCTTATGCCGCACTTTCTTGGCTGGTGGTCCGGATTCGCCGGCAACTGCTCCCGGCTTCCGGTTCTTATTGCCTCGCGCTCTCGACTCATCGTAGGCAATCAGACCCCAGTAAGTCTGCAACCGCCAAATCGTACTCGCGCCCTTCTTGAGCACGATACCTTGAGCGCCTAAGGCTCCGTTTACTTAGACCGTATCTAGTATCTAGTACGCAGTATCCAAGGAGTCGAAGATTCTCTACCGGATTCTGTAGTATCTCCTTCTTATAAGTAAACGGTCGGTATCTAGCATAGATATCCACTAAACCTTATATAGTTAGTTGCTAAGGAGCAATGCCGGACGTCGTATCGTCGATCTAACGCGTTTAAAGGTATAGTATCTATGCCCTTATTATTATTAAACTGCTACTACTATAGAGTCTAACACCGCTATTACTATGCTTATTATTACTACTCTTACTGTCGTTATTGTTGCTCCTTTTATACGCTATCGTACGACCGAACGCTAGTACAAACCCCTAGGGAAGCGTATAACCCTCGTCGATCTTAAAGCCGGCTAGAAGGAGGTACGGAAGTACTTATATAGCACTAAAGAGTATAGCTTAAATATAACGCGGTTAAAGCTAGAGGTGTTATATGCCTTAATTACGGAGATTAAGGAATAAGGTAGTATAGGGCAGCGAGAGCTAAAGGTGCGGATTAAAGAGTAGGTTATAATCTTTCTCGATTATGCGGCGTACAACCTCTCGGCGAGGGATATTCGGTCGAAATACTAGCATTCGTTAGCTACCGGTCCTACGATTATTAGTCGAATTAGTAAGGTAATATATGTAATAGCTAAGGATTATATAACTCTACTAAGGGCTAGTGTACTACTCTATACGAAGCTAAAGGAGCGTAAGTTTAGTACGTTTCGAAGGATGCTCGGAGCTATTAATAGAACGTATATCTATGCCGCGATCCCTAAGGAACAATAGTCCGCGTAGATATGTCGTAAGAACTTTACTACGTAGAATGTTATAGTAGCCTATAATCTCGATTGCCGCTTCCTATATACGTTAGTAGGCTATAAAGGGTTAGCGAACGATAAAACGGTGTTAGGTAAGGCTTATAAGTAAGGCTTCTACGTACTAGAGGGGCGCTATTATCTTGTAGATAGTAGTTATTCGGTAAAGGACAGAAGAGTCCTTATACTATATTAGAAGACTCGCTATTATCTACGAGAGTAGGTAATAGCATAGGCGCGGCTAGAGACGAAGGAAGAGCTATTTAATCTACGACACGCTTAGCTAAGGAATTATATCGAGCGAGTCTTTAGTATCGTAAAGAAGCGCTTTAAAGTCGTCGAAGATAGCCCTAATTAAGGCTACTCGATCCTCGATTAGAAGCGTATCCTAATAGCCTATCTAATTATCTATAACTTTATCCTCGACTATAGCTCGTAGCCTCTTAAATCCGAGTCGGTAGAGATCCTAGAGAACGACGGAATAATTAGTAATCGCGATCGGAGCACTAGCGCGGACGACGAGGACGAGGATAATGTCGATCTAGATTATAAGTAGCTATAGTTCCGCGATAACATAGCCGAGGATATATAGTAGGACTATAAGGAGTAGTTAGAGTAAGAGATAAGGGAGGTTACGAAGAAGAAGGAGCGGCGGTAATAGTAAGGTAGAAATTTATTAAGTTAGTAGGGTCTTAGTAAGCTTTAAGAGGAGGACGAAGTAGGAGGCGTTAATACCGCTAATCTAGAGCTTAAATTTAAAGCTTAGCTCCTTCCTAAATAGGTAACTAAACTACCGGATTTAGCTAAATTTTTAATCTACCTCTATACAAATTAATAGTATAGATCGTTCTACTACTTCTATACGGATTTAAGGTACATTAAGCGCCCGAATCGTTCTCTCTACTGTATTAAAAACCCCTCTTACTAAGCAACGTTAAATCTACCTTTTATCGTCGACCTTCTAGAAACCTTCTACCCTTTATAAACATTACACCGATACTACTACTAGTACTAAGAGGCTAATATCTATTAGAGACTAGTATACTAATGTTTATATGCTACGGCTAACTATACTGCTACTAGTAAGGCCGTATCTATATCTACTAAATAGCTAGCTACTTCTCTAGCTCGACTAGCTTCTTTAATATTACGACGGCAACACTAGCCTTCTACTAGTTATAGCCGATGTTCTCTAACAACGCGGCCTTGTCCTCGAAGCTTAGATGTAGTATATACTTATCCTCTATAACTACGGTAGTTACTAACTCTAGAGCGTCCTTCTCGCGAGCTAAAGGAGCTAACGAGGAAGCTTAACTAACTCTTACTTTAGTGCTTCGTATCTATCTATCGACCTTCTCGAGTAGCGGCTTTATTATACTAGCGACTATGTCCCTCTATATCGATATAGTAGCAGCGTTAACCTTCCGATAGACTCGCTTATCCTTAGCCTTCTTCGCTATAGCGGTAGCCTTCTTCTTCTTATACGCCTTCTTAGCGCGTCTAGTAAGCACTATATTCCGCTCTGTTTCTAACAACTCTACTAGGTCGATACTATCCGAATCCTCCGCCGCCGTATCGTCCTCGTCCGCGCCCTCGTCGCCGGTATTATTGTCTACGTTTACGACATCCCCTATTACTATAAGATCCGAAGTAGTCGCTACCTTATCTCTAGTCGTAACATTAAGTCCGATAAGCTCGTTAAGAAGCTCTTAGTTAGTAGGCTCGCTCTCGATAAAAGGCGTATACTTAGGATAATTTAAGCGATGCTCTTCTTCGACGTCGTCCGGAGCGCGTAGTAGATTAATACTATTCTAACTACTAATATAATTAAGATGTGTTATCTAGAACTTCTAGCTCTTCTTAATCTTCTACTACTTGCTCTTATATAACGAGCCCTTTACGTTAATCTCGAACCGTATACTAACAACACGTATAATAGTAGTATAATCTTTAATACGGAAGTTCTTACTAGGTGTTATCCTCGAGATAATATCCTTTAATTTACCGAGCTAGAACGTTACCTACTCTAGAGTTATCTCCTTAATAGATAGGTATTCCGGACTACTATAGTCTTCCTCTTTTACCTTCTTTAGTCGCTTACTTTTACTACTCGTAGCCGGCTCGTCCTTATCGTTTGTAGTATACTTATTTAGTCTAGCTAGAGTCTTTAGTAGTATCGTATTATTAGCTTAAGAGCCTTATTCTTACTCTTATTATTTTATATAAAGCCGATACGATATATATACGCCCTACTCGCGTTTACGCGCTAACTAATAGGAATCTTCCGGAGCACTAAATATATACTAGCAAAACCTTTATACGAGTACGGACGGTCGCTAAGTCCTCCTTACGACGAGGACCGCTTAAAAACATAGGATCTATCGTATATAACTGCTATATCGAGTAATCTAATACTAAGCGCTAGATACTGCACATTAAACACTAGATACTGCCGAGAATCACGAATTACTAACTAAACGCATAGAATCTACGACAGGATCTATGGATTCTTACTGAGAATCAGCTGGATACTGGCCAAGTAAACGGAGCCTAACGCATCCGCGATCTGCTCAGCCGTTTCGCCTCGTGCAGTACGCTCTGTGATTTCTTTTTTGTTGTACTCCGAGTTCCGCTTCTTTGGCAAAGGTCCGACCGCTTTACGTTTGCGATTTGGATACTTATTTCCCACAGTCCTGCCGGCCGGACGCTGCCGAATGCCCCATGCTAGACGATAGCGGGAGAGTGTCTTTGATGAGCATTGCTAGCCTTTGGCGGCGAGGGCTTCCGTAATTTGCACGAGACTTTCTCCATTTCGCGTTCTTTCTTCGACTTCGGCACGAAAGGGCTCAATTGCTTCGAAGCCTCCTCGGGGCATTGTCTACACTAGTACTGGCAGGCCTGAGTGCTAGGAGACAAAGTTTGTCGACCTCGATTGAGGTGAAGTCGCGGCTGAAACAAGGGAGACAGCGGCGAGAAAGGCGGGTGCAGGGCATGAGGTGGACGGGAGTATGGGTGCTGACTAAGGGGATCTCAGTCGTTCCGATCGCTTTTTCAATCAACGTGCATTCGACCTTCAACGCAGTGTCACAAACACACGATCACATTCGAGATTGTCTTCACTTCGGATCGCTACATTGGCGAAACCAAGAAGGCTTCTCACTCCCAAGACAGATTTCGTGCGAATGGCCTACCGCTAGTCAGCAGCAACCAAACGCTAGGAATTCAAAGGCAGTTGCTGTGGCTTCCAAAATGCTGCTGAGCTGATCTTGAAGTTTGGAGCTTTGCGATCGCGAATGTGACAATGTTATGATGCCATGAGCGCGCGTGTTCTCTCGTTGGCAACAAATCTCAGACCCTCGAGGCCCTGGTTGCGATACATAACCGCAGTATCTCCCTCCGCAAAAAGCAGGTCATTCGGTTTCAGGGCACCGTTCAACATGGCTGGCGGCCAACGCCCGGGCGCTGATAGCTACGAAGTACGCAGAATGACGGTTACCTGCGATGGAGACAAGGTGTTGACCATCGATGTAGGATGCCGTCCGACTTGTCAATGCTCGACGACGGCAAGCAAGACCGCAAGAATTTAGCTCGGACTCTGTAGCGCCCAAACCCAGCCAGACACCGAGCGGCACACCTGGCCTGAGAGGCACACCAAGTATCGTTGGCATGTTGGAGTGGTTACAGGCTTTGGGGCATTCGGTTCGTGGATCGCACATCAAATTCAATGCTGTCAGCTGAATCTGATCTCTAGATGGAAGACATCAATAAATTGAACATCATACACGTCGCTGGTACAAAAGGCAAAGGCTCCACTTGCGCCTTCGCCGAGTCAATTCTACGTTCTCATGGCAGCCGCACCGGCTTCCCGCGGAAGACTGGACTCTATACCTCACCCCATTTGATGCTACCTGAAGAGAGGATTCGAATCAACTACGAGCCGCTGTCACCTTGGCTCTTCGCAAAATACTTCTTCGAAGTGAACAACCGTTTGCCGGAGCTCGAGGCCAAGTATGATCCTTCGAAGAACGCTGTTGATCGTGGGCCTCGATTTCTCCAGATGTTTGCTCTCTTCGCATTCCACGTCTTCATCCGCGAGAGTGTTGATGTTGCAATCATCGAAACCCACAGTGGAGGCCAGTACGATGCCACGAACGTCATTCAGAACCCCATTGTCACTGCGATATCAACGCTAGGGATGGATCACATTGACATGCTGGGACCTACAATCGAGAACATTGCATGGCACAAAGCGGGCATCTTCAAGGCTGGAGCGGTCGCGCTCTCGGCAGTACAGGACCAAGGTCCATCGAAAGTGCTTAAAGAGCGGGCCATAGAGAAAGGCGAAGATGTGCGTTTCGTGCAGCTGGACACTAGGCTGCCATTGGACTCCCTCACCCTCCAACCTCGAGTTCAGAGGGAGAATGCGTCGTTGGCAGTGGCTACGGCTTCCGCATTTCTCGCCAGGAAGGCCCCGGATCCAATCAAAGACCTGACTGATGAAGACATCTCAGCAGGTGTTGAACAGTTCTCCTGGCCTGGCAGATTTCAAACACTGGCCGAAGACAACATGACTTGGTTCCTCGACTCGGCACACAACATGATGAGCGTTGAGATTGCAGCAGAGTGGTTCGCACAAGCTGGACGATCTCTACAAATGTATGTTATGCTTTCTATGAGCAGGAGTCGTGTCCACTGACATCGTTGCCTAGTGCTAGTCAGAAGTCCTACCAGCGCATACTGATCTTCAGCCATATCAACGAGCTGAGGGATGCAGCAGAGCTGCTCACAAGCCTGGGCACGGCATTACGTTCGCACGATGCAGACGTGGCACATGTGATATTCAGCACGTATGATGAGTCTGAGGGCACCAAGAGCGCTCACACATCTGAGACTCTGGCACCACTCGATCGAGCGTGGGCATCGATTGCAGCTCCCGGAAAGGTCTGGCATGAACCAACGATCCAAGGTGCGATTGCGTTGGCGAGGAGATTGAGCATCGGAGAAACGCAGACGCTCATCACTGGCAGCCAGCATCTGGTCGGTCCCGCGCTGAAGGTGTTGGGATGGGCTCCTAAGCCCAAATGATCGGAAGAAAGATAGTTGTGGCCGCTGTCATCGCCCATGAGGTGACTCGCTACGTTGTGCTGTGGTCTAGAGAACCGAATGTTCGCAGCACACCGATCGTGATTCAAGCATCTCATGGTTCTCTGAGTACTGTAATCGGTCTTCCCGACCAGAGTGAGCACGCGTGCGGGTTTTGATGATGTCTCATGTGTCGTTTGGCGCTCAGACGGCTAGCCGCTGGTCCAGCATCTCACATGCAGAGACGGATTCGCAATCATGTGTGCTGTGAAGCCGTCAAATAGCGGACCCTGTGAGAAAGACGCATCTCTAGTTCTCCACAGTCTGCGGAAGAGCGGATAAAGCGAGCTGGCAGCAGCTGGGCGTGGCGAATTTCATTTTGGTCTAGAAAGTTGCGTTGAGCTCGCCCGACCCTTCCCGACGAGCGTAACGCACGGACCAGCAACTTGTCGGATAGGGAGAGCCTTCAAAATTCTTCCTCTGACCAGCTTCTCTCTCGATTCCATCAACCACTCCACTCAACCCTCACTTTCTTTCCGGTTCATTTGCAACAGCACAAACCGTCACAATGTCAGGTAAGCATATGGCTTTGATGGCCCGTCTCGCGCCGCGCGCGTCTTTGCGGACAGAGCGGCTAACAGAGAAACAGGTCAACAACAGGACAAGTCCTTGTACGTCAACACCACCGAGCAGCGTCCTCTCAATGTCAGCAGTCAGCTGGTCAACGCGCCGTCAATGCGCCGAGCGAATTGCTTCCGTGCACCACGGCCTCGTTGGTCCCGCTGGCGCGCTGAGGAGAATGATGCGCAGCTGTCCTTACCCGAGGATGATAAGCTAACTGCAATACAGCATGGGCATGCCCGGCTTCGTCGTCGACTTCTTGAGTACGTTCTACCTCGTTCCAATCAACCCCGATGAAACTGGACACACCTCCGATGGCCTGGGTCTCGGCGAATGATTAAGAGCTTGGGCAAAACAGATACGGAAGAGCACGAAACTGACAACAAACGCAGTGGGTGGTGTTTCCGCCGCCGTCTCGAAGACCGCTGCCGCTCCCATTGAGCGTGTCAAGCTTCTCATCCAGAACCAGGTATGTCACTTCCAATGGCGCACAACTTGCCTGAGCGCGCAACCTGCAGGAAGCGCCGCCAAGCCTCCAGCCGAAAAGAATGTGAGGCGCTGACCAGCTGTTTCCAACAGGACGAGATGTTGAAGAGCGGACGTCTCAGCCACAAGTACGAGGGTATCGGTGACTGCTTCAAGCGCACCACCGCCGATGAGGGTGTCGCCGCTCTCTGGCGTGGTAACACTGCCAACGTCCTCCGTTACTTCCCAACCCAGGCTCTCAACTTCGCTTTCCGCGACACCTTCAAGTCGATGTTCGGCTACAAGAAGGAGCGTGACGGTTACGCGTGGTGGATGGTTGGCAACTTGGCCTCCGGTGGTGTATGTTCTACTCCTGCAATCTGGCCTCTCCATCACCCACTGACTCGCTCCACAGATGGCCGGTGCCACTTCCCTCCTCTTCGTCTACTCCCTCGACTACGCCCGTACTCGTCTCGCCAACGACGCCAAGTCCGCCAAGAAGGGTGGTGATGGCCAGCGCCAGTTCAACGGTCTCTTGGACGTCTACAAGAAGACCCTCGCCTCTGATGGTATCCTCGGTCTTTACCGTGGTTTCGGTCCTTCCGTCGCTGGTATCGTCGTCTACCGTGGTCTCTACTTCGGAATGTACGATTCGCTCAAGCCTGTCCTTCTCACCGGTAACCTCGAGGGCAACTTCCTCGCTTCTTTCTTGCTCGGATGGACCGTCACCACTGGTGCCGGTATTGCCTCTTACCCTCTCGACACCGTCCGCCGCCGCATGATGATGACTTCCGGAGAGGTGAGCAATTCCCTTGCATCTGCCACCTCGAACATTTCACTGACAAGATATACAGGCCGTCAAGTACAAGTCCTCGTTCGATGCCGCCAGCCAGATCATCGCCAAGGAGGGTGTCAAGTCTCTCTTCAAGGGTGCCGGTGCCAACATCCTCCGTGGTGTTGCTGGAGCTGGTGTGCTGTCCATCTACGACCAGATGCAGCTCCTCATGTTCGGAAAGAAGTTCAAGTAAACAACTCGCCCCACGAGGTCAGGCCGCCAAAAGCAAAGACAATACAGGGGTCTGTGAAAAATGAGAGGAGGAGAGGAAGGTCTGCATGCCTCTAGAAGATTGCAGATGGCGGAAAAATGGTTTGCATTGCTGCTCTGGGTTCTACGGGTGCCCTGGGCAGGATGGTATATCATGACTGCTGCGTTGCCAGCAGAGCGTGATGCACGTGTACCACTAGCCTGGGCAACACTGCCTGTATTACAATTGTCCCTTAACTACTGGCGTATAGAGGTCTGTTCGCGGAAAGTCGTGGATACCAGAGTAACGAGATGTGAAATGGTCTTCTGAGTGACCGCTGTTTTCTAGGCCACCCAGTGCTCTCGACGAATTGGCAATGTAGGACGTGTAAGACCGCGAGTTCATGAATCGCGATTGATCCTCTTCCAAACCTCCTTCTCGGTCTCAGCCAGCGTGGTGCCCGCAGAAGAAGCCCAGCCCTTTACAGCGCTCCACACGTTGCCTGCAGTCTCATTCGTGCTATCACTCAGTCCCAAATTCGTGGCCATGCTCGGTCTCCTCTGCTCTTGTTCCAAGCTCGCTCTCGCCGCGGGCGTCAACTCTTGCGCATGCACATTCTGCTGGTACCCTGGAGGACCGGAGCCAGCTTGGATCTGCTGCGGCGCTGCGGCGGCGCCGAAGTTTAGCGTGGTCGGGCCAGCTGCTGTCGTGCTGTAGGTCGAAGCGTGGTTCACGTGAGGTGACGGTATGGCCATTTGTGGAGGCATTGTCGTCACTTCGCCGGCTTTGGGAGGCGGTGGGAGGGTGCTGGTCGCGGTCGCCGTCATCGGAGCTTGCTGAGAGGGTGGGACTGGCACTGCGCCTGGTTGTGGCGCCGGTGGTCCATAGTCGGTCGCTGGTGTGGTTCGCGTAGGCTGTGGTAGAGCCTGTGGTTGAGAAATGTATGGTGTTGGAGCTGGTGCCGCGGGCGCGCCTGGTCTAGCTGCTGGATACGGTGACTGCTGCTGTGCTTGTGTCGTGGTCACGGAGTTGTCTGCGGGGAGCCCTGATGCAATAGAGGTCGCATTCGTCTTGGATGGTGTTATTGGATCATTAATGTGTACGGGGACTGGAGGCATGGTTGAGGATGTGGTCGCAAAAGGTTGGTAGAGATTGCAAAGACAATAGAAGAAGTTGTCTGCTAAGTTTGCTGCATGGAGCGATGTGCTGGTGGATAATCTGAGATCGTATGGTGTAGGCAACCAAGGTTCTTCCGATGGACGTGCCTCCCTTTAGTCCCTTGCTACCTCACCTCGTCCCACGGTTGACTTTCCTTCTGATGAACATGATATCCCGATGACGAGAGCCTTGACTAGGTACCGTAGGTATACAAAACCGCCGACGTGGCCGCACAGGTAGGGCCATTTGATATCTTTCCCTTCTCTTTCTGTCACTCGCCGGCATGGCTGCCCAAATCTTCACCTGGACGCACAAGACGAGGCTGGCGGTGCACCAGCTCGACACCGAGACCGAGCTCACCGCGCATCAAAAGACTCAGGTCTTCTCAATTCTGTTCCCCGAGAAGTTCATTCACGATGGCAAAATGGGAAACCGCATCAAATCGCAGACCGGCGAATGGAAGAAGCCGGCACACGAGCGTAGCAGGTCTTGGACTGCGGTGTTGATCTCAGCGGATAAAGGAGAGCGTCAAGATATGAGACTGAGCATTCGTAAAGCCGTCGCGGAGGCAGCTTTCTCGCCGAGCGGTTGCCTCGACGTGAGCAATATCACAAATGACCTCCCAAGACCTGGTCCTAGCAGTAAGATGCCAGCCTCCAAGAAAAGGCAGGCTGCCTCCCTCCCTTATGAGTCTATGGACGGCTATGATAGCGCCGATGAGCCTAGTTCCGAGGCATTAACTCCATCACCAAAGCGCCGAATGACGGTGAGGCCCATTGGGCACGATCAACCACAGGTGAGATACGAAGAATACCTTCTCGAACGCATACCAACGGCAATAGGTGCAGATACCGCGAGCGGCCTATGCAATGGTCAGCAGGCCGACACCGTATACCACGCCTAAGGCTGCAAGTATGAGGTCACGAGCAGACACGTCAGTCCGAAGGCCTTCTCGCACGCCAGTGGAGACGTATGCGTTTCGGCAGACACACGGCACTACCCTGTATCTGCCTGTTGAGAGAATCCAATTGGCTAGCCAGCCTCTCGTGCCAGTGCCAGAAGATGCGGCCCATCCTCCTACCTCTGGCCTATTCTTCCGCTATTCGTTAGAGGAAGAGGATGAGCCTCCACATAGTGAGTTCTTGACTCTTGCTAGAAGGTTCAGGGGCAAGGTCAAGATCCATCAGGACCCCCCAGCATGTCAAAATCTGCCGTGGCAGGATATTTTCTATCACATCGATCCGTGCGGCAAGTTCGTCGGCGGCAAAGACGTTGATGGCAAGGATATTGGCTACGATTCGGCCTTCATTTCGATGACAAACGCATTTTGGTGGGCCCTCAGACACGCACTGAAGGAGCAGTGCAAATATGGCCGCCGGTCAGCGCGGATCTCGGTCATCAATGCCTCGGCCTTGAACAGACTATCAGTCTTCTATGCCGCACCCTACCACCGCGAGCTGAAGAAGTTGAGCCAGTTCACAGGGGGAGGTTGGCGCTATCCTGCTCTCCATGAGTTCCTCTGCTTCAAGGAGATTCCTCGAAGAGCGGTCGTTAAGACCATCAAGGTGGATGAGCTGTTCGCCAAGATTGAGCACGGACCTGACATATCAAGAGTCCTACGATTGAACACTCTTGTCATGCGGGGAGATTTCAAGAAGAAGGTTCTCAGCAAACTTCGAGATGCCAACATCGAACTTGGTCCGGAGACCATCGGGATAATTGCAAAGGTCGCCCGTCTTATGGGCTTGGACTCAGCCGCACAACCGGATCACCTCTCGCATATCCTTTGCGATGTTATACAGGGTACGCATAATATCCGTGTAGCGTCTGAACAAATGCACCTGCTAACCACTCTGCATGGACAGGCTGGGGCCTGAGACTAGTTCACGCCACGCATGGAGAATGGGAACAATTCGCTGCAAGATTCGCACGCTCGATTTCGGATCGTGACCACCGAATCGTGCCCGCTCGCGAGCTGCAAGTCCTCGAGTCAGCCTTTCTGGATGGAGTGCGCTATGGATCGAGCAAAGACTTCAATATACGCCATTGCCCGAACCGAATCCGAGCCATGGAAGTGCAGGCTCTCGCCCTCGGCATCCCAACTCATGCTGAACTGCATGCAGAAGCTTGTTCACGCGCGGCCAGACTCACAATTCGCTCGTTCGCCTATCAGCCTACCATCAACGGTATAAGCAGAGTCGACAATGACATCTTGGAAGAGATTCAAGTCACACATGCAACCCGTAGGGAGATGAAGCCGACGATGATGAAGGCGAGGTTCATTGTGGACGCCTTCGAAGAGAGCATTGCGTACGAGAGTGATTAGCCGCGCGAAGCTATTGCGATAAAATCAAGATTGCCCTTCCACCGTGGATTTAGCAATCAACTTGCAACATCTCTTGGACGTGCGGTGCCATCGTTATTAGGAGTCTTGACTCTATGCGAGAGAATACTCTACGATCCGCTTTGCTACCGCCTCGCCGCTAAATTTGAATGGTCAGCAGTGTACACAGATCACGACAGATAGGACTGGAACTCACGACCAATAAGCACCAGTGGTGGTACCCAACGCTACGAATGGTGCGGTGTGCTCGCCCGCCAACCAGATGCCACGCTCGGGCATCCCATGCCTCATCGTTTCGATATGCTTGTCGCCATCTTCCAGTCCAATCTGGAAGTTCGAGTACGAGCCGTATCCAGAAAATTCATCGTTTGCCCAGCACGTTGCCAGGACGGCCCTGGGGATGCATTCCGCTCTGGACTCGTCATAGTTTGGTAGCCGAGAGAAGTACGGCTTGAAGTGCTCAATGAGCTTCGCGTCCCGGTCTTGCTCATCTGTGGCTGAATCGACGACGTCGGCGATGTACTTGCTCTGTGGGCCCTGGATGTAGAAGAGGAGCGTGGGCTGAGCACATTCAGGCTGGAGCGCTGCGAGATTCATGCATTCTTGTAGCCATTCGTCGGGATTTGTGGAAGTTGCATATGATGGTTGCAGCCAGATGGTGAAGCCTGCGGCAGATGAAGTGCCTGTTGGTGTATCAAGCTGATGTAATGGTGGCGCAGTGGCTTTCACGTTCGGAGTGGTGCGCTGGAAATGGTCAGTATGGACTCATCTACGTACATATGTGAACACATACTCTGGGATCAAGGCCAGCTGTGGACGTGTTGTCTTCCTTTTGGTTCGAAGATTGCCAGAACGCAAACGGGAAAGTCACGTAGACTTTGTCCAGTGAACCGTACGATATACACTCTATCGCTTTTGCCAGCCGAGCAGGTAGCTGCGGTTCGAAGCGATCTTGATTCGTTTTCAACCACCCCAGGGGTGTCGTTACAACGACGTGGTCGAATGTATGTGTTGCGCCACGTGAGGTGTCGACATATACTGGCTGTTCCCCTGCAGTACTATCACCGCGCTCAGACTTGACACGGAGAACCTGGAACTGATCAGCATCGCTTTGGCTGCAATGCTCGACTACCCATACCTCGGTGTTCAGCTCGATGTCTGCACCCTGTTCAGCGGGTCGGGCAGCAGCGTTCAAGATCTTATGATATGTCTCCGCAACGAACGGATTCTCTCCTTCAAGGCATTCTTCCAACCAGAAGTACTTCAAGCTCTGTCGAGTTACAGGACTGCCGATGTATGCTCCCCAAAGCTTGACGAATTGTAAGAAAGTGGTCCGTTGCCTGTCTTCCTTGAACAGGTCTCCGGACTTTTCCACGAAGAAATCGTAGAGGCTCGTCTGCGGGTCGATCGAGGCGCTGTTTTCGTTTGCATGACGGAACGCAGATGCAATCAGACCATCGTCCCAGAGCAGGCGGTTGAACTCGTTGGCCTCGGTCTGCTCCAACGCGTTGCCTTGGGAATCGTATATTCGTGTGTCTTCGTCCCATGCGTGCAGCCTGATCAGCGCGTCAGTGCCGGACCATGCGGCATATGTCGAGCTGCATACTTTGTGTCGGTTTCTTTCGCGATCTTCGAGATAGGATTGTCATTCGATCCATGGATCCAATTTGGTCCTCTACCACTTGCTCATCAGAAGGTATTCCTGGGGTCACTCGACAACAGGAAGAACATACAGGTCGACCACTAGCTAAGCATACCACGATCAGCAAGGTCAATCAAGGCAAACACACGACAAACGATCAACTCACTTGAACCAAGATGAGAACTCTGAGCGACTCGACCACCAATCCGATCTCGAGCCTCCAATATCGTGACTTTGCAGCCCGCTCGAAGGAGAATGTCGGCGCATCGGAGGCCTGCGAAACCAGCACCGACGATGCCGATGTTCACTTGTCTGCCGCTACGCTGAGCGGCTCGTAGCATGCCGGATAACTGATCGCTGGAGTCTGTTGTGCTTGAAAGATCTTGCTGGATTCTAGACATGGCAGCCAACGGTTTCTGTTCAGAGCAATGGATGATCGTAGGATGGGAAGCATTTCACCTGATGGGCGAAAGCGCAGTTATGGTCCTCTTCGCGGCTTAGTAATCGACAAAAGAGGCCCGGATGAGCGGCCGCTTCACTTCCTACCATATCCTTCGCAGTCAACGCTTGCTTTCGCACGACGACTCTTTGCGTCGTCCCAAGAGCCGTCATGATTGTGCAAACATGCTGGAGCAAACTGCTCTCCTCAATGATTCCCTTGGCTGATATCTGCGGACAACGTTGCTGCGTCCTACCCAATTCGAGCGTACTGCTGTGACACTCACTTCCAATGCGACAATCGCCGAACAATCCGACCATCATCCGACATCCGATATGATGTGACGGACCGATCCAAGTCTTGCATTCCAAATGCTACCTCCAATTGCCCTGGCTCAGGGAGAGCAGGCCCTGCACACAATCTAAATCCTCACTCTTCCGGCCACCGCCCATGAACGCAGCCAGCTCAGCATCGGCCTCCGGATCGTCCTCAATCCGCTTAGACTTCTCTGATGGTTCGATTCCGCGGATTCCGGCGCCGCCCAGCCCACGCGAATAACGACTGTCACTCTCCTGTCCGGGTCGCCGGTGACGGTCGTAGTCCTGAGAGCTGGCATCCTCATCTCCATCTGGCGACCAATTTTCTTTGTCTGAGTCGTTGTCTTTGAGACGGAAAGAAGAAGCGGAGTTGGAATGCTTGAGCTTCGGGAGATGAGCTTGCGAAGAGTCGTGCTTGCTCTGCAGTCCTCCCAAGCCCAAAGAGGTGCTTGATCTCTGCAATGACGACCGTTTGCCATCCAGCTTCGGTCGCTTTGCAGACGTTACTTGTCGAGAGAACGCAGAGTTTCTCTTTGCTGACAGAGAGCCCAGAATGTTTCTCCCAGATGCAGTCCTCAAGAGACCAATGGCGCCAGCTGCAGATCCGCTCGACTCCTTCGCTGCCGCACTTCCAAGCTCACTTCGTGCTTCCTTGTCACACCAGAACTCCCAGGCGCGTGAGTCTTGTGCACGGCCGCTGAAGCTACGCTGAAGACCGGATTTGTTGGAAGGCTTCGGCGATGCGGACAAACCGGATGTCGAGTATTCGAGTAACACCACCTGTCGAGATCGGGGTGGCGATGGCGATGAGGCATCTTTCGTTATGACCTCCGCCTTGCCCTCGGCGTTCATCGACAAGCGGACGAATGAAGAGGCTTTCTTCAGCTGACGGTCCAGTCTCTCGGGCAATGGCGATGCTGTATGCGGCTGCGCAGAAAGGCTGTGCCGCAGCGAAGGCGCACTCCTCCTGTTAGCAATGTAGCCTGTGGGCTGAACGGTGTCCGGGACGGGGCCTGAAGCGGAAGCTCGAATTGCCGAAGTCACTTGCAAATCTAGTCTCAGACCCTCCCGACTGCCAATCGAGGTGCGGTCGTACTCGAGCTGTTGCGCAGTCGTAGCAGGATCTCGGCCGGCGTGGTGCCCTGAGTGATCTTCCCTTGCTGCAAAAGCACCAGATGCGACAATTTCACTGGCACTGGAGGATTCTGGGCTGTCGTTGCGCGAACTCTCGGTGTCGACGCCACTCTCGTACCGAACTAGGCCATCGGCGTTCAGACTCGAAGTCGCTGCGTTTTGTTCGAATCCAGCGCGGGACATCTGATACTGCGCGATCTCGTGTGGAAGAAGTGGTCTCGATTTCCTGCGGGAACTCTGCCGTCTGTTCTGGAACCAGATCTAGGATACACACAATTAGGATTGTAGCTCGCGCTGAAGGCTATAGGAGGACCACTGCTGACCTGGACTTCCTTCTCGCCGAGAGCAACTCGCTTGACCAGCTCGAGTCGAGCTGCTTTGTCTGGTTTCGGGTCACGATTGTACGCAGCTTCGAGGATTTCCTGATCCTCGGGACTGTCCAGAAAGGTTAGAAAGAGAAGGACTAGCACTGACGGGCAGCGTACCTCGTCCTCTTGCGTTTCTGTCGAGCCATTGGCCGGCCGTCCATGTTCGCAACCTGATTGTGATGTATGCAGTCTGCTGGATTTCGATGCGACGCGGATTCCTCAACCGGCGAAGCACTCGAGCTGGTCGCGTCCAAAGCGTCCATCGTCGTGACGCGGACTAAGGATGTGTTGTTGGCAACAGGGAGAAGAGATGTTGACTGAGGAATTGAAGATGCTAGCACGCGACTGAGGTACGCGCTTAAAATGCACGAGCCTTTCGGCAGCGGTCAGGCCCGCACCTTTAAAAGACCATCTTGCCCTTCAAATTCCTTCGTGATCTTCTTGACAAACCTACAGTGATGTTCAGCATGCACCATGATCTGACACTATCGCCTTCAGGGCCTCGCCAGCACCTAAATCATCATTTGTGTGCAGCAATGGCCGTGATATCGCAACTCCCGTCTACCTCTAGCCCGTGGACCCTGAACAACGCGACCTAGTCGCCCCACCACGTGCTTTTTGGAAGGCGGAAGACCTTCTTCTACACCCGAACATCCCAACATGGATCTGCTCCAACGTGTTCGACACGATGAAAAATCACATGAGACCGCATGCCGCATTTGCTGATTTTGAGAAGTTCCCAGAGGAGGTCACCATCAACCATGTATGCCTTAGGCAGAACACTCAAACATGTAAGGTAGCTCGGCTACTAACTATTCGACGCCCTATGACCAACTCACTTGCCTCTGAGGGGTAAATGCTTCAGATACAAGATGAACTGTCGACACCTCAACCGGTAATATGAACGGCAGTCTGTTCAGATCCGCCAGATCGCTGCTTCTTTCGCGCTCTCACAGTCGACCAGTTTCGACCACGACTGTCCAGCAACTTCGAATCTCATCACAGTGCTACAAGATGGGCTCAATCGATCGAGACGAGCGTACATATCCGCTCAAACGTCCGAGAGGGCACAAGCCGCCTGTTCAGCGGTTCGTCCTGCTATTGTCAAATCTTCAAACGTGTAGCTGAGATCTCACTCCAGGTGGTCATTGAAATTTCCGGCGGCGGTCACATATATCTACACGCTGTACGTTGGGATACAGTCTCGCGGAAATGGTTCAGCGGCACAAAGCAAAGCAGAGAGCATAGTGCAGGCTCTGCTGGACGAAAGCAAGGCGCCAGCGATCGACACTTTCCGCGTCACAAACGGCTTCGATGTCAAAGGCTCTCGTGTCTGGGTCGCCTACTGGACGAACGAAGAGGATTTCAAATCAGCCTTGAAGCTGCTAGATCCCGCACGGATCTGGGACAGTCTTGGGGACGACAAGCACGATGTTGGCCTATGGCGGGAAGACTTCGCAGCACCCAAGGAGAGACTGGAAACGAACTATGCAAGACTCGACCATAAACCTGGCCTTGCAAAGCTACCAGATACCGAGCAGCCATCCCACAACTTGACGGCATACTGGGGAGCTGGCCGAGACCGCATCCCAGCCTCCGCCCACGATCGTTTCGAGACACCGAAGGGGATACCCCTGCCATCCACCGTGCCAAAAGGCTTTGGCCAGAGACTCACCGGCAGCAACTACGAGAACATGTGCCACATCCGATCGGGTCAATGGTGGGAGCTCTGCGAAGAAGCAGAACGCGAGTCGTATGAGGACGACTTGGAGCCGAAGCTCATGGGCGGTATGAACTACCTGTGGGAGCATCCCGAGGAGACTGGCACCATTGGTCTGCGATTCCTGCAGAACCTGAACGACAATGGCGAGCCGATCAAGGAGACGTGCGGTGCTGGCTTCCACAAGAATTGGGCGGATCTGGAGAAGTGGTCTTCGCGCCATCCGTCACATCTGGCGATCTTCAATGGGATGATGGCGCATGCGAAGAAGTTTGGTGATGGTAGGAAGTTGATGACATGGCATGAGGTGTGGATCTTCAAGGAGGGAGAGGCGAGGTTCGACTATGTCAATTGTGATCCGACGACAGGTGTTATTCGCTTCGTGGAGCTGGAGCAACAGCCACTATCGACTTGAAGGTGTATGTTGTGTAGGCAAATGTTACAGCTCGTGGCTGAGAACGTTCTTTGCAAATAGGCGAATATTACATGGAACGCTATGTAGATGCAGATTAACTCATCATAGCTGCCTTCTCATTGTACGCGCCAGCGAACATGCCAAAGCTATTGGTCCTGCCTCTCTTCCTACCAGAAATCTCCTGCGCCCATTGACTGAGCTGGAAGCACCAGCCGCCTGCGACCAGCAATCCCGAGACGACGTTCACAATGCGAAGTAAGAGAGCCGGCACAGATGTCCACTCCTCGGCGATGGTGAGCTGAAGAGGCTCAATATCGTACTTGAAGAAGATTCCAGGCACTTGATTTTCTGGCACTGAGTGCGATTGCTCGGTGACAGCGTACTGGTTGGTGAAGACGCTGTGGCGGGTCACGCGGCGCGGATGCTGGTTTAACCCGTCGTCGCCGGAAGAGGGTGTTTCGTATTTGCTGTCCATCCTCTTCAGAGCATCGACGTCGACCGTGTAGATGGTTGGCACGACGGAGAGGTAGTATTGGAATTTGTGGAAGTGCGCTTCGGTGCTGGCAAAAGTGCTGTCCAGAGGATTGACGAGCTTTGGATAATACGGACCAAAGGACAGCTCGTTGATGTGGTGGCTGAAGTTGAAGGCTGTGTCAGATTGTCAGTACCAGAGTCCCATTGTCCTGAGTCGTCGGCTGATACTCACCACTGTGGTCCAGATGCTGCGAGTACGCCATATATCCATGCCCTCTTGCAGTGATATGGAAATCGCCCTGCACTTTGTTGCTATGCATGCTGCCGTATATCCTGCAGCTATCCGGCTCTTCTTTTCTCGGTGTTCTGGGCGTATACTGATATCGCTTGCCCCCACGAGCAAGGCTGAGATAGTCGTGAACATCCTCCTCTTGGTATTGCGCTTGCACAATCCGATTTCCGTCCACTTCCAGCCGGTCCTTCAACGATGCTCCAAGGGTGTGAGCACCGCGGTTTTCGCCCCATAACCTGAACAGCGTCGAATCTTCCTTCACCGCTTTGTCGACCAAAACACGATCTCCGGCCGCATCCTGTACGTTGATGTGTATGTCTTCGCATTTCATGGCCACCACGAGGTCGACGTTGATCTGTAGATCATGTCCGACACCCTGCTCGACGGAGAAGGAATGTGTAGTTGTGCCGGACCGCCATCGCGTGACCTCCGTGTATGCCAGTACTGTCGAAAGAGCAATGAGCACCAATGTCCAGACTCCACCCGACGAGGTCTGCTGAGTATACGAGGGTTTCGTCTTGGGAAAGGCGTCGAATGCTTTTATAACGCCCAGAGCATTCTTCTCCCCAAAAGCGTCCTCGTCGAGGCCGCGGTCCGCAAAGCCATTCATCGAAATCGTAGACGACGCTCGCGCGGTCGTAAGGTATATTTTATCGAGGGAGCATTGGGTCGTAAGCCAGGTAAATTAATTGGGAGACATGAAGTGGACAGCTTTCGAGGCGGATGGGCTGACAGGGCTCTGCTGGCTGGGACAGAAACAAGGGGTCCTTTTTGGATCCAAATATAACGTAAGGGTACATGACTAGGGCATCCAAATATCTTCTTTGTTCACGACACCACCGTCCCACACCGCATGTGATGAGAGTCGCAGAAATGATAACAGTACGGCGGCAGTCCTGCCGTATACTCTTTCGGTGGCGCCCTCAGGCAGAAGTCAAGTATGACTCCGCTGAACACAAGAGTCATCCGCTGCAGCCTGTCAATCTTCTGTGATATATAAACCGGACAGAGCTGCCATTCTCTTCCTCTTCCTTTCCTCAGCTCCTTTGCCATTCGGCTCAGATCAAGAGTAGTAACTGTTCTTTCGCAGGGTGACACCTCGAATCAAATCAATCACCACAATTTTTGAACTCATTCCGAGAAGCCGCTCGATCTTGATCGAAGTCTTTTGGAGGTGTTGCCGGTATTGCACTGCCGCCGGCTGACGCCTATCACTTTTCATCATGCCTTTGGTCTTCGGATGACCAGAGCCTGGAGAAGAGATTCGAATCATTTGTACCTGTGACGTGGTAGCGGAAAACGGCAAGGGAATGGACGCAACCTGCAATATATACTCGGAGGGTCGTCAAATTTTGAAGCCTCGAGCTTCAATTGAAGGGCAGAGTTTGATACCTCATTTACCACGATGGAAAACGCTTCTTGAACAACACACATACATCTTGCACATCAAGATGGCAAGTAACAGCCGCAGCACTGGCGTGATCCAGCCTGGGATCTTCGAGGATCTCCAGAAGAAAATCGACGATGATAGCGCCATCAAAGACGTATAATTCTCGACCTCAGCAATGGATGTCAACCAGTTTGTCCGCATGCTAACGATCAAATGTGAAGGCCCTTCGTGACATCGTTCAATCCATCGAGAAGACAAGTGAGCAAGAAGAAAGACAGACTACCATGAAAAGACAACGTTCTAACAATCTACAAGATCGGACAACTCAGTCCATCCTCTCCCGAGCACATTCTACCGCCACATCGGACCGTCAGTGAAATTCTGCCTTCAGAGATTGGACAGAATGCTCATCTCCTCACAGTGCCCGCAGTAGTAGCAGCCGCCGAGGCCAACATTGCCATCGAAACCGAGACCATTCAAATGCTATCGAGAGTTGCCTCGGGCCACCCATACTATCGATTCAACTACTCCTGGAGCAGACAGATGGAGAGCTCGGTATGAGTAGTGTCTGTCTTTGGACAATCTTTTTAGACGCTCACATCTACTCTTTAGTGCTTTTCGATCCTGCTGTGCGGCTGGCTGGGAGGCTTTGGCAAGGGTCAGACGGGCTCGCTGCTGACCATTGAAGAGGTTGGCGCTATTATGAAAGGTATGGACGAGACTGTGCTTGGTTGTTGCGATGGGCTAATGTCCGCAAAGTGCCAGTCAACCTCAAGGACCGCGATGCGTTCCACCTGACGATCGAGGAGTACCTGCTCTCGCTCATTACGCTGCTGGAAGACCTCGTAAGTCGATGGTCACTGTTTTGGAACGCATCCTCTGACCAAACGCAGTCTCGACTAGCACGAAACTCTGTCACACTCGGCGACTACCGTCGTCCTCTCCTGATCAGTCAGTTCATCAAGGACGTCTTTGCAGGCTTCCAGATCCTGAACCTCAAGAACGACTCCCTGCGAAAGCGCAGCGATGGCATCAAGTACAAGGTGAAAGAAGTGGAAGATGTGGTGTACGACCTCAGTCTTCGCGGTCTGTTGCCAAAGGATTGAGGGATAGTATGAGAGGTGAATGGTGCGAGTGGAGGTCGCGATGCTCGAGGCAGTGTTTCTGCCGTACATGCTGCGGAGCAACCATCCGGCGCACGCAGACTTCCGAAGTGCACGTGCATCCAGCCGCCGGGGTTGCTATAGTACATGGCGAAGGGCGAAGTGGAGGGAAAATCTGCTCCTTTGCAGAGGAGTTCCATCTTACGCCGACGCATGCAGTGTAGCGCACTCAGCCCATCGAATCACCCATGTCTTCCTTCCACTGCGAGATTCTGCCTTCATTCCGCGTAGTTCCACTTCGTCTCTACCTTCCCATGCCAATACCTCCATTTTGCTGTGCCATTTGCGCATTCTGCTCCTGAAACCTCTCGCCGAGTCGCTCGGAGCTCTTGAGGAACTTGTCCACACAACGCATCACGCAACCCTCCTCTTTGCTTTGCAAGCTCTTGGAGCTGAAGTCGTTCACGCAATCGTTGAAGCATCTTTGGACCAGGTTGGAGTACATCTGGATGGAGATATGTTAGCAATGGTTCGACAATTCAGACTCGATGGATCGATGGCGCACATTCATGAAATCTTTCATCTGCTTCCTCTCCATTCGGCTTTGCAGCTCGCGCTGCTCGGCGGCGTTGAGCCTGAGATGATGTTAGTTAGAGGCTCCGGCATCGTTCATTAATGAGCTCGTGACGAACATTTCCATGCCGCTCATGATGGGCTATAAGTCTGATGGAATGGTTGTATGATTCTTTAAAGGTCTCAGGAAGAAACGTGCTCCGTTGATCGAAGATCGATGTCGTGGTTATCGTAAGTCGATGGACGTCGTTCGGATCTTTACGACCAACTGCGAACCTCGAAGGACTACAGCTCGGGACGAACCGCCCAGTGCAAGGCAGCTTGGCAGCCTGGTTGCCTGGCTCCTGGACGCTTCCTCACTTTTCACTTTTCAACAGTACAAAGCAATGCTGCAGCATCTTTATTGATCAGCTGGGTGTGTTATGCTCGGTCAAGGTACAGATATTGGTCATGTTCCGTGACCTTTGGCCCTACACTCTGCAAGATGTTGACGTGGCTGCATTTCAAAGAAAGCAAGTTCTATCGGCCGTTGGTGATGATGTTGATCCATCAACCACATGAACGCTGTGCTCTTGGCTGGCAGCGCGCTATAAATAGTCAAAACTGCGAACGAGGGAAGTGGGAAGAGATGAGGCTGTCGACACATCTCGTTCAGAACACTGTTGTAACTTCGCAACAGGAATCAACCTCCAAAACGCGGTGAGACAGAGTGCAGTGGTGTCGCTGTAAGGGTCCAAGATTGTGCTTGTTCTCCTGGTCGTGCGGCCGGTGCTTTTAGTCTCTCGACCTCGACTCAAGCAAGTGCAGCTCCTCTCCTCTCCTCCGTGACCTCTCCACATTTCGCACCACGCCTCTCGCGCGCACCAGCGCCGCCGATGCTGGTATAACGAGCCCACCGTGGCCGCCCTCGCCGTCGCATTTGATTGCGTCGTGCTCACGACCAGCACCACCGGCCTTTGTTCGCGCGCGCGCCCAAGCACTCGAAGCTACCACCGTGAGACCGACGACGAGGCCGACATCGACATCGACAGCTCCAGCGACCACCAATCGCGACATCTCGAATTGACAGCATCCATACAAGATACGGCACGTCGAGAACGCGCATGTTGTGATCAGGCGCCGCGATCGCGACCTGACCACCGCCCATTATGGCTTCCGGGCCTTCAACAGCTGCTATAGGCGCCAGCGGTCCCAAGCCCACGCCTCTGCCAACGCACAGCGAGTCTGGAAAAGAGAAGAAGGATCTGGCTAGCTGGTGGAAGAACTTCAAGAGGAGCGACAAGAAGGGTCATGAGCCAGGTACGTTTCAAAGCAAACAATCATCCTACGCAGGTCTTCAAGCGTCGCGTCATTAGTTGATGAGAGGCTTTGGAGACCACACTGGACTTCGCGCCAATCTTGTCTGGACATCTTCTGACAAGCGAATTCACTAGTCGCAACACCAGGTATCTTTGGTGTCCCTCTCCAGACCAGCATACGATATGCAAACGTTGCGATCAGCTTGTTTAATGAAGAGGGTCAAAGCTACATCTACGGCTATGTGCCAATCGTCGTCGCCAAGTGTGGAGTCTTCCTCAAGGATAAAGGTAATTCGAGCTGTTGACGGATGTCTGGCTTCCAGTCGCGCTGACTCTCTTGCGTAGCAACTGATGTTGAGGGCATCTTCCGACTTGCCGGAAGCGAGAAGCGCATCAAGGAGCTCAAGGTCGCTTTCGACAGCCCAGACCGCTATGGCAAAGGATTGGACTGGACTGGATATACAGTCCACGATGCCGCGAACATTCTCCGACGCTACTTCAACCAATTGCCGGAGCCTATAATTCCTCTGGAATTTTATCAAAGGTTCCGCGATCCATTGAGGAATCATCAAGCTCAGGCTGTGGGAGCGATCGAGGCGCAGAGTCCGAGTGAGGGCGAATTTGACCATGTCGCTGCCATCAGAGTCTACCAAAGTCTCATCACAGAACTGCCGCCTCTAAACCGCCAACTGCTTTTGTACATCCTGGACCTGTTGGCAGTTTTCGCCAGCAAATCCGACATGAACAAGATGACTACTCCCAACCTCGCCGCAATCTTTCAGCCCGGCATTCTGAACCATCCGCAGCACGGAATGGCACCTGAAGAATACCGCTTGAGTCAGGATGTACTCATTTTCCTGATAGAGAATCAAGACAGCTTCCTCATCGGGATGCAAGGAACCGCAGCAGACCCGGAAACTGTGAGAGAGGTCCAGAGTGGTGCTCCCACCAAGGGTCCCGCAACTCCGACAACACCAAGCCGGGCCAAGACTGTCATCGGTCGTTCTACCTCGAATTCGAGTGTAGCCGCGGAGAGTGTACGCAAATGGGGTAGTATCCGCCGAAACGTCTCTGTGTCGAGTAAGCACAGCAAACAATCGGAGAGCGTTGTACAGACAGGCAGCCCTGTGGCCACACCTCCTACACCTACCGGCGCCGTGCACAGAAGCAACACTGTTCCCTCAAGGCGTGGTGTCAGTGCCACCCATTCGCCTCGATTCACGCGCGATAGGCACTCGGGTTCTCCATCTCCGAATACGTCTCCAAATCCAGGCCCGTCAGGAGATGCAGGCAAGTCCGACGCGCAGCCACAGCGACCTGTCACGGCTGAGCGCACACCTGCTGGGCCAACGGTCTTAGCCACGAAAACGGAGCCATCTACGACCGCAGACCGGTCGGAGTCACTTCAGAACACTCCCATCGCTGCCGCGGCTCCAGCGTTTCTCCAGCGGACTTCTGGCCCGACCAGTTCTGAAACATTGGTTCCCGTTACCGCGCCTATCGAAACAAGAACGGCATCCTTCAACGAGGCAACCACGCCAGTGGCAACAACTGGCGCCAACAAGTCCTCACCGTCTGCAAGGGATCACCAGACGCCAGCACGGGACTTCACTCCGGTGATCCCGCCGCGGATCAGCAGCGACAGATCAACCAACAATTCCGCCAGCAACACTCCCTCGAATTCGAATACGTCAGGTCGCAAGTTCCTCGATATCCTGCAATTGTCTCCTGAAGCAGAAGGGCGGAAGCCCAACAAGCTGAGGAAGAAGCGTCAGCCAGGATCGGCCATGTCGAGCGCACATTCATCTACTCACTCACTGGACGAACGCGCCGAGAGATACTACGAGCCAGCCCAGCACCCGAGAATGATCTCACCTGGTCGCGCCGGAAGCGCAGACATGCGCGGTATGACAGACAACAACGTCATCTCCCAGAGTGCTCAGGTGCCAGCTACGCCGCAACGTACTACGACAGACGCGACAACGAAGCCAGCGATCTCACCCTCAAATTCAATGCGATCTCACACCGACGTTTCGGACGCAGACATGGTAGGCGACGACATGCCATTCAGCGATTCCGAGCACCCCGAGAAAAAGAAGCGAAATCGATGGCGTTTCTCTCGCTCGCAGGACAAGCCGGAGGCGCCTACAACCCCTGGAAACCATCCATTTGGAACAATGACGGGCCGAGAACAAGCGATGTCCCGATCTACAATCGGCAGCGGAGAATCCTACCCGCGGAAAAGTCTGCAGCAAGACGCGCCTCCGTTGGCAAGCGTCGGCACCGAGCCTATTCCTGGATCATCGCCTGATCAGCGTGGCAGCCATCCTGCGGCAACATCTGATGTGGTCTTCTCAGATTCCGAACGGGAGAGAAAGGGACCCATGTCGTGGCTGAGGAACAAACTCCATGAGCGAAAGGAAAAGGACGCCGAGAAGCGGTCTCAGACGCCGGATCGTGCGGGCCACGAGCGTAATAAGAGCAAGAGTGACGTTTTGCTGACCGCGGAGTCCCGTTCTATCCGTGGAGGTTCTATTGACGACAAGCGACCCAGCTTGGAACGACCCGTCACGACTGCATCTCAAACCACGGCAACACCGGCGACTGAAGGCCTTGCAGCTGCCGGAGATGCTCCCGTTCACGAGACGCAAGGAGAGAATGTCGAGCCGACCGTGGAGACGAAGACGGAGCCGAATTTGAAGTCAAAGCCGGAGACCAACCAAGAAAGCATTGCCGGCGCCAAGGTGACCGAGTCGGTGTGAGGAACATCGTTGATCAGGAGCCCTTCGTCCAGCATCTCCGGCTTCGTCGTGTTGGCTCGTGTGGATCGTGGCGAGCCTCCAGCAGACAGATCGGGTTACAGTCCTTGGTTCGCGGATGAGAGGGAGCATAGGAAGCAGTGAACAAAGTTTTAGGTATCAGACTGATCGCGATACGAGACCGCGTGTTTCCAAGTCGCCGAGAGAATTTCCTTTTTAGTATTAATGTGGAGAGAGGGAGGATGATGAGCGGGAGCAGAGGAGAATGAGAACAGACGGGGAGGAGGCAGTGTAGGCCTGGCCGGCCCGCGGAGACGCTCGCTGTACATAGAAGTGGCGAGACCGCGGGAATGTAAGAAAGGTCGTGTTGTGCTGCATGGGCGGAAGCCAAGAATAATTTTACACTTTCCGAACATAGTATAGGGTTGGTCGCCTTGTCCTGGTGATTCTCATGCTTCGAGGCAGAGCACAGGCGGAAAACGTCAGATGCTGTACTGGGTACGATTGGAACGTGAGGACTGGCGGACGTCTGTTCCAACAAGCTTCCGTGGTGTGTACTTGAAACAGAAGACGAGAGCTCTGGTATTGATGACGAAGCGGAGCCCGAACGCACATGGATACCTTCGATCCATCATCCCGGTGGTCGGATCGTTCACGCACGCGGCGGTGGAACAGAACCACGAGCTGCGTGACACGATCCTCCGTTTCATCGACTGCATGGCCGCTCCTCATCGGACTGAGATCCACGATAAGAGTATGCCGTCTTGGCTGCTGCTGCTTCGCAGGTACCGAAAGACATGTCTTTTGTCACTCGCACATACGGAGGGCACTAGGGCATATGTCGCCGAATTTAGAGTGCGGTCTTGTCATGCAGGATACGAATGTGTTGCTAAATTCGAGCTTGACCGGGAGCTCAATAGGTGCAGGGCACAAGTACCTAAGCAGTGGTAGCTGCTGTGCACTCTGGACTTTTCGTTCCTGCCCGGCAGCCATGTTGCTGGGTCCTGTCGTTTGTTAAGTCGGAACGATTCTGCAAAGGCACAGTCGTCGTGCATCATCTCGAATCAATTGGCAGCGGTGTACATAGGTCGAATTCATGAATGGAAGCAAGAGTCCATCTTGATGCCGAGACGGAACATGGGGCCAGCCTAGCATGCACCCAGCCAGTCGGCCCCATGCGATCTACATCGTATTCGACGGGAGAACGGACAAGAGCGCGCGGCTGCAACTCTTCCTTGGTTTTCTGGGCCATCACTGTCAGTTCTTGGACGCGTGGTCAATCGCTTCTCGGAGGATCTTTGGGTGAGATAGCTTATGATCCACTCCAATGCATTGCTCTTGCCACCTCCGCGCTGTCATGGCTCGCTTCCTGTGCACCATCACTTTCTTCCATTCTCGTCAGCATACAGCTCTGTTATATTAGCACCGTTTCTTCGTGACTTCTCCATCCATTTAACCAGACCTTCACTACGAGAGCAGCGAGCAGACAGGGTATACAGCACTGCAACGACATCTCCCAGCCCACCATCTCCAGCGGCGGCCTACTTTTGCGACGCTACCAGTTACGCAGTCGACGAATACGACCGCATTGATTCGATTGTGCGTGGAACCTTTTTACCGATGTCTTTCTTTCCCATTACATAGACATTGGGACTTCCTCGTTCCTGTCCGTTCAGAAGCTGACATGAGTGCTTGTTGCTAGTCCTCGACATTTCGTGGTCCGACCGAGAGCAGGTCTCCACAGCTCCAAAGTCCCACGTCATATCCGCATACCAACCCTTGAAATGCCTTCGATCCGATCAATACTCCTGGTTGGACTTCCGCTGGCTGCGTTATGTCAAGAATTGTCCGACTCGAGAAGAGCTGCAGATGTGCAACGACATGGCATTGTTGGAGCAGGCCGCAACGCCATGGAAAGAGCAGTGGATTTGGCTGGAGGAGAGCTTGATTCGGAGAGATATCTGGGAAAGCGGCAGGACTCGAATGGCACAGTGGCAGCTACAGTGACCGTGTCCGACATCGTCACGGCCACTGTCTCTTCCTCGTCGACTCCTGACACTACGACTTCTTCTTCCTCCTCCCAAGGTCAGTCCCGTTCTACTCTTCTTGAAAGCTCTTCGGTAGCTCAAGACCCAGTGTCGACAGAAACCATCATTTCTGTTTCGACGACGCTCATTTCCGTGCCGGTCACGACGGAGCAGCCATCTGGGACGACCAGTACCAGAGGTCAGACCTTTCCTTCCATAATTGCGTCTTCTTCAACTTCGTTCTCTGCCGCCGCATCTTCGACGTCGTTCGTTTCCTCAGAGCTCGGCTCATCATCGATTGCAGCTCCTTCCTCGTCCGCAGAGCCTTCATCGACGCCACCAGTCGTCGATACCACCACATCTAAGCCCGCACCCGAAACGTCGAGCACTCCAGCGAGCCAGCCCTCCAGCACGCCTGCGAGCAATAGTCCGGTAAGTTCCTGTGCAGCGATCCCAGATTCGTCCCAACAACCTGACCCCTTTCCAGTCATCTTCTGCTGTACTACCTACCACTACAGCTGCATTGCCTTCGCGGACGACCTTTGCGGTGATCAATTCGGCAGGTAGCGTCGTGGCCTCCGTCCCGAAAGTCGCTACAGTATCCGACGCGAGTGGGGAGGGAATAGTCTTGACATCTCCGACACCCGGTGGTGAGATATGCTGTTCAAGTTGCACCTCCATTCCTGCGATACTTATCTCTTCCTTGCAGGCGTTTACACGAATACGAAATCCGGCGGCGGTGTTACCATTGTGACCTATACGCCCGACGGTGGCACCGTCAGCGAAGTGCGTTACCTCACCGAGACTCTTCCCAACGGATCCGCGTCGATCAGGACGTCATATGCCACTGTGGGCGCGCCTGCGAGTCCTACGGCAGGCGGATCGTCCAACTCTGGATCAGGTGGCGATGCACCGCAACTTCAATCCGGTGCAGCAGTTTCATCGACATGGTATGCTGCCGAGGCGGCAGTGATACTTGGAGCGGCCGTCGGTGTGGCTGCGATGATGCTGTAAGATGTATGCGAATGGAGTGCGCTCCGTGTATGAATGTTGTACGTGGGTGGAGGATGATGGCCGAACTGAACACATAACAATGGACATATGGGGATCTGCATAGCGGAACTGGCAGCGAGCTTGATGAGAATATGAAATGTACACTGTCTCGAATCTGTCTCAGAGTGAGCGTCCTAGAGCTCGAATTACCTTTAGCTGCATTGAGCTCTATCACTCGACTCATGTTGTCCCGTCGATCGCTTCCTCCCTTGCTTTCGGACTTCGATAAGTTGAGGATCCTCCATTTCTTTACTCGACCACAGCCTTGACTGCATCTCGACCGATATCCTCGGTTGGCCAAACCCAGTGGCACGTCCAACAGCGATGGCAACAGCCATGAGAACTCCCAGCAGCCGATGATGCAGGGCTTATAGAGATTTGCAGTCCTCCATGTCTCCAAATTCTGTACCATTCATTTATTACATTTTTGTGATTCAATCTTCCGGTTCCTTCCATTCAACTGATCTTCATCTTCCTCCCTCTTAAGAGCCAGCCACCCACCACCTTGCCCAGCACAGCACCTCCATACATCCCACAAATAATGGTAACCGGCCACTTCTGCCACTCGCGATCCCAGTCCAGCGGAATTGGCACGGCTCCCACCCAAGCTCCTACGACCGCGCCCAGCGCCATTCCATATGTCTCGTCAAGCGGCTGTTGCAAACTCGCGAGCGCTAGCCATGTTGGCGCGTGAAGACCGTGGACGTAGAAGAGTGGCGGAGTCGTGAGGAGGGCGAGGTGGACGGCTAGGAGAAGCGTGTGGAGGTGATGCGAGATGAGCGGCGCGCCGAACAGGATGGCGGCTATGTAGAGGACGGGAGCGGATAGTGTGAGCGTAAGCACGAAAGAGAGGAAGGCGGGCTGTTTGTATGTTAGCATTGAGGAGAGCCAAAGGAGAGGGTTGGAGTACCACTAGCTTTGACCCGAGATCTGGCACTGGTTTGGGCAGTTTCTTTTGGCCTGGTTTGGATTTGGGAGGTGGTGGTGCTTGACTGTTGACCGGAAGACAGAATACGCAGTATACTGCTTGTATGATCGCGATCGTGGGCGCCAGTGCAAGCAACGTATTGACGGGGTCACCAACCAATCTCCCAAAGAATACTGGCAATAGGGAGGCCAGTAGGATCGGGTGCAGGTTGGCCACAAGTTGTGATGTCTGATCCTGCAGCAGAGCCACTGGCTTGGAATCTGTCTCTTCTGCCGCCATGTTGTCCTCCTCTTCAGTGTGATGTCTTTCGTAAGAGTCGAAGATATAGAGAAGGTAAGGTAGGAGGGACCTGGATGGAAAAGCAAAGCGGAGTCAGGTCCGCCAGGTCGACTTCACTCACTGCCGAACAACGTTAAATTTAAACCCTGCTCTAGCCCCGCTTGTCTGACGTTAGCTCTCAGGGAATTTGGGGCATATATTACAATAGCAAGGTACGTTGCCAACATGACGATGGTGTGTTTCATCCTCATATACTTGCTCTCTACATATACTTCCAACGTTACAGACAACACCTTCGACATGGCGGGTTCACAAACGGTAATCCAGCACGGACAGAGCAGATCAGCGACCATTACGACCAACGATACCGACAACACGGTCCGCTTCGAACTCAAACCGAACCATGGCGCGTCCATTCCAGACAGTGAAGCCTTCGGAGAGGCTTTTGGGAACACATCCAAACCCTTGACCGTCTGGCAAAAGGAACAAAACATCGACCCATCTCAGCAGATCAAGATTGTCAAACTCGCTCACATGCGATACCAACATCCAGACCTGGACACGATCACGAAGTTTCTGATCGACTTTGGCATGCACGTCGCCAAGAGGACCAACGACGAGATCTGGTACCGCGGCTACGGTTCCGATCAATACGTCTACTACGCTCGCAAAGGCGAGAAGCAGTTCCTCGGCGGCACCTTCGAAGTCGAATCCCAAGCGGACTTGGAGAAAGCTGCTACTCTCCCCGGAGCGAGCGACATCATCGACTTGAGCGATGCGCCAGGCGGCGGGAAGATGATCACAGCCTACGACCCAGAGGGTTTCCCCATCAACCTGATGTACGGCCAAACACCCGCCAGCGTCGGCGAGTACCCCGACAAAGTCATCTACAACGACGAAACAGACAAGCCTCGCGTTCGAAAGTTCAATCGCTTCACGCCCGGTCCAGCCGCCGTGCATAAACTCGGCCACTACGGACTATGCGTACAAAAGTTCCCCGAGCAGGTAGAGTGGTATACGCGAACCTTCAACTTTGCTCCCACAGACTTCCTGCACGTACCGGATGATGCGAGTGGCGGTAAAACGAAGAAGGAAGTGGCCGTGTTCCTGCACATCGATCGTGGCGATGATCCCGTTGACCATCACACTTTCTTCATGTCGACGAATTTAACGAAGCATGTGCATCATGCGTCGTATGAGGTGCATGATTTCGATACGCAGCAGCTGGGACATCAGTGGTTGGCGAAGCAGAAGTACACTTCTGTGTGGGGAGTAGGGAGGCATATTCTGGGCAGTCAGATCTTCGATTACTGGTGGGATACGACAGGCAACATGATCGAGGTAAGTGAAGGACGGAAGCCTTGGATCGATACTGCGTTGTCTGAGCCATGGCTGACTTTTTCCACTTGTGTAGCATTACTGTGATGGTGACCTTGTCAATAAGGATACCCCCGTAGGCTGGTGCGATGCTGGCGACGAGTCGTTGGCGGTGTGGGGACCTGAAGTGCCGACCTGGTTTTTGGATTGATGGGAATGGTTCTTGTAGGACAAGCGGCGGACAGTCCTGGGGTGTGTATGCAGGGCTGTTATGATACCATGATTGCAAAACCCGAGGTGCCTCTAAGTGGACACCTGAATCTAGACGCTGTCGTGACCCAACGCCGAGCGATGCTGCAGTAGAAACAGATGTTGACCTCGACCACACTCTAAGCACGATCCTGTCTCCGCCTCAAATTTCGCGTCCGCTTCATCAACTTCTTGTACTTGTGCTTCTTCATTTTCAGTTTCCGTTGGCGCTTAACGGAAATGAGCATCATCTTCTGTTTCGATACCGCGGATGGATCCCTCCTCGCGAAATTATTGACATCATACTTCTCGCCCATCTTCTCCCTCTGACTCCGAAGGTAGTCCTCCGCGCGCAATCGCATGCGTTCCCGAAAAGGAAATCGACGTGGCGTTTGCATCGGGGTGTGGTCAACCGGACTTGGTACGCGGTACATGGGCGAAACCGATGCTGCCGTCCATGTCCTCTCGCCGTTCGCGCTCGTGGACTCGGTGAGGAAAATCGTGGCAGCATAGCTCTTTTTCTGCGGTTTCCCCGGCTTCTTCGCCGCTTTATCTGCAGCCTTTTGCTCTTCGGGAAATGGCTGAGGTGCGGGAGGTGCACTGAACGGCCTAAAAGATGCAACAATCTCATCCACGCTCTTCAATCTCGGTGCTCCATCGAGATGCCTCACGCCATCTTGGTTGCTCTGACTCTCCTGTAAGATCTCGAACCGCATGGCATCGTCTTGTGCACTATTCGATCCCAGATCGAGGTTCTCGAACAAGCCCTTCAGAGCGTACGTGACATCCTCCGGACGACCCTCCGCCGAGTTGCCATTTTCCCATGGATCCACTTCTCTCGTCGTTTCGAAAATGTTGTCAAATGCACTCGCGCGAGATGGAGGCGGTATCGTGGTCGAGAGGGATAGCGGTCTGTGGAGCGAGAAGAAGGACGATACTGAGAGATCTGGCGGTTGTTAGTTTGGCGTTGAAAGGACAAGGCAGCTGCCGACATACCAGTAGAGTTCAGATGTTGCGTTCCCGGCACCGCTGGAAGGCCAGCGAATTGATCTCCAAGCTTGCCAACATCCGCTGCAGCGCGTGTTCTCTTGGTCTTGTTAATGCGTTTGGAGGCTTTGTTCTGTGAATCGGATCCCGCGAGCTCTGCGGATGCTTTGGTCGCGGGTGCCGGCTTGGTGTCGTTCGAATCGCTCTCAGGGGGACATGACGAGGCCTTGCTGCTGGAGTGTCGACGCTGATGCGAGCGGCGAGTAGCGACACACGGCGGGCTTCGGTGAGCGGAGGTGGAGGAGCTCGAGGCGGATGAGATGGCGGCGGCGCAGGAGGCTCGGTGGGCGACACGCACAGCCTTGGTCGAGAACATGGTGAAGGCTGTGAAGGTGAATTTTGCACAGCGGTGGCCTCGCTGGCGTTTGTTAGGATGGAGTGATCAGCAAGCCTGTCTGTGATGGACGCTCACGGTGAGGTGAAGCCGCCGCGGGAGAGCTCGGAGGTGAGCACGTGATCAATGGAGATACCGGGCTGCTATTCCTTCCGGGTCTGCTTTCACAGATAACACCCAGCGATCAGATGACTGCACATTGATCAGCCGCAGCAGCTTTCGACCCCGCACATGAGACAGAATCCCTTCTCCCTATAAAACCCGGATATAGACATCGCCTGAACGAGGTCTTGCGAAAGCGGTACGAAACAGCGAGCGAGGGAGTTGTCTGCGAACTCTAGCACGGAATCAGGCGTCTCCGAGTGAAGATCACCTAGTCTCGGATCAGTTGAATGCAGCGACCGCCCAATCTTCAAAACGACCAAGTACTCCCTTGTGATCTTCGGAAGAAAACAACCCTTGCTCATACATCCTCGCCTTCTCAATCCATCATGGCAGCCCCCAAGGACAGCGAAAAGGCGCCCGATGCCCATCGCGAACTCCCATCAAAGGAGACTGTTCAGAAAGCCGGCGAGCATATGATCAAAGACGAAACCGGTAACGAAATCGCCTTCAAGACCCTCTACGCCGACAAGCCCGCCGACGAACGTCAACTGATTGTCTTCGTTCGCCACTTCTTCTGCGGTGTAAGCTTCATTGACTATTCTCCAGGCATATTCGAGAGCTTACTTGCTAACCGCCACCATATCAATAACAGAGTTGCGAACTTTACACCCAAGCACTAGCCCGCGACCTGCCTTTGGACAAATTAGCGGCCGCGAAAACAACCCTCACAATCATCGGCTGCGGTGAGCCGGTCTGCATCGAGGACTGGCGAAAACGTACGGGATGTCCCTATAAGATCTATGCCGATCCGAAGCGTCACCTGTACAGCACGCTAGACATGTTGGCGGGCTTCAAAGCGATGCCGGACGAAATGCCAGAGTAGTGAGTTGAATACGAGTGTCGGCGCGTGAACGTTGTTGCTGACTACTGTGTAGCCACTCGAAGAGCCTGTTCGGTGTGATCAAGACGTCAACGTGGAATGCCTTGACCTCGGGGCCGAAGAAGATGTTGAGTGGTGGACCGGCGTATCAGGTGCGTGTGTCGAGACTTCACCCGCGAAAGGTTTGCGTGTACTCACACTTTCACAGCAAGGTGGAGACTGGCTCTTCCAAAACGGAGAGGTCAAGTGGGTGCACAGAATGAGGAACTCCGCTGATCACGCCGAGACGAGTGAACTGAAGGAGGTCCTGGGAGTTGTGGCCTGAACAGATCAACGGCAGTTTGTGGCATCGAGTGGAGGCGTCCATTGTTGGACCTGATATACCCTTTTGCTAGTTTCACTTTGGGGCAGCAGGTTGTTGTGACGATCGAATGTTGAAGCAGCATCATGGGAATAGAACATTTTGCTTTCTCTAGACATCCACACGCTAGTATTTGCTCGACAGCATCTAGCTTTTGCGGGCGTCCTTCTATGCTGGTATCGCAACTCATCTATCTCCTCCAAGCTTCTTCAGAGCATGCACACCCTGCTCCTCCCACTCCTGCTTCGATACCCACATGGCATCTTTATCCGCCATAATATTCGCGAGCACCGCACCGCCCAAAAACACCATGTGCCGTCTCCGCGGCGGATCCTCTATTCTGACCTTGAATTTGCCCAAACGCTCCGGGTTGCCACCCAGCACTTTTGTAAGCCAGAGCTGCTTGATCTCCTTTTCCATGCGAGAAGGCAGACCAGGGTACATACTGCTTCCTCCTGATAGCACGATCGCCTTGTAGAGGGAAGAGCGAATATCGACGTCGGCGGACTGAATTGTGTTGAAGAGGAATTCGGCGATGCCGGGTTGTTCGACGTCCACGAGGTGAGGCTGGAACAGACATTCCGGCGCTTCGAATCGTTCGCTGCCGACTCGGATGACGCGGCCGTCAGGGAGGGTGTAAGATTCAACAAGAACAGTGGTGTCCTCGCTGAGACGCTGGTCAAGCGCAAGGTCGTAGGAAACATAGCAGAGCTTCTCCTTGATCGCACGGACCGTCTCAAAATCTGCCGTTCGGTTCAGAGCGTAACCTCGCCGAGTGAGCAGTGAGATTAGATTGCGGGTGACGTCTCGTCCAGCGACGTCCAGTCTTCGGGTGAGGTGGTTCAACACCGTGCTCTCGTAAACGGGAACGATATGTGTGACTCCGTCTCCTGAATCGACCACCACACCGGATGAAAGACCTTGCGCGTATAGAGCGAGCACTGCCTGAATGGCGACGTAGAGTCCGCCAAAGTTGTAGCGCTCAAACATGACCTCTGCCATCTGTTCGCGGTTCTTGAGCGGGTTCACTGGCGGTTCTGTGAGCAGGATCTTGCGGCCAGTCGGGTCGATCTGCATCTTTTCGTTGAAAGTGTAGTCCCATAGGTGCTGCATGTCGTCCCATCGCTTGACAATGCCGTTCTCCATCTGTTGAGCAGGAAAGCGGTCAGTCCTCTGCGCATAACCACAATGTCCCACGCCTTGCTAACCCATACGTATTCCATACCGGATATGTGATTTGGAGCATTGATCGCGCCGCTGCAGCTTCGTCTCCGCACATGATGTCCTTCAGCTGAATGTCTCCTGCCGTCTGCTCTTCTGTTCGTAATATGGGTCGTCCGACGATCGAGGGGTATTGGTGCTCCGGGAAGTTCTGCGCAACTGATGCTTAGCCATTGTTATCGTCATACGGCCTGTCGAGCGGTGCGTACTTGACCGGCGTAGCCAACCTTGAGGAAACCGGTACCTCCATCGAGTACTGGGAGTGTTGTTAGAGAGGTCGTGCTTTGGCGTGGGCGCAATGCATACCAATCGGCGCCTCCGCCATGGTCGTAGGTGATTATTCGTTTGGCAAAGAGCTGGGAGTCTGAGGTTGCAATGCGGAGTTGAAAGACGGCGGTCGAGCTTCTCGTGGTTGCGCAATGGTCTGGGATGGCGTTGCCTTGAGCCGTGGAGTCCACGAAACAATGTGGGGCTGAACGAGACCAGGCGGGCTGCTTCGTCAGAGGCACTGCTGCACGGCACTGAATCGCGCACCACCTCACGCCTACGGTTCAGGACAACTCCCTACACCTCAATATCTCAGTCACAGCACTGGTTGTAATGTCAAAAATCGAACTGCATTCAGCGAGGGGAAGAGAAGTCTGATGTTATGTACAAGGACAGCGTCATGCTTCACGAACCAGAAATCGACTCAAGCCACAAGACCATCCACGGAGGGAGGCCTGCGCTGAACGCAAGTCGATGACTTGTGTACGCTGTCCGTCCACCGACGCAAGTCTGGAGTACAGATCTGCAGAGTGCAAGGAAGCATCCCTCACGCTGTCCCAAAGATCCTCCTCTCTGCTGCGTCCATCTCTCGCCACGATAATGGGAACTCCAAGGAGTCCCAGGTGATAGGAAAAACCAAACGATCCGTGCACTAACAGGCACCGAGCCTGCAGCGCAAAAGAGATCGTGCACGGGATGAATCTGTTGCTCGGCGAGCGAAGCTGGGCGCTCAAAAATGCTGAAGATGCGCAAAAGCATGGTCATGAAGTGGTCAGGGTATCATATAGAAAAGCTGCTGGTACGTTGTTCTGGTCTCACGACCTGCAAGGCCGCGCGGAAAAAGCTGACGCTTGCCATGCCTAGTCGGAGAACACGAACGTTGCGGTTCCTGAGCTGAGTGACACCTGTTGGGCTGGTCAGTGTGGGTCATCAAGAGGCTCACTTTGGACTTCGCTTACTGTGCAACCCGTGGTTGAACTACATGAATCGTAGTTGGCACCGCCGCAGTACTGGCCGTTCTGGTATTTGCAGGTTCCGCTCACACCATCACCCACAATCTCGACGGTGAACTTTTGCTTTGCGTCCGTGGTCGGCGAATTCTGGAACACTGATAACCATGCTGCGCCGTTGCTCCAGCCAACACCTATGTTCATGGGAGCGAAGTTGCCCCATGGGTTTGCTGCGGTGCCCCACGTGCAGGCGTCCTCGACAGCGACACCAGCTGGGTTCACATAGTATTGAGCAGAGGTGCTGCCACCCTGCCATTTGTAGTAGTTGTCGGCATCCGGGCAGGTGAGATTGTTGGTGGATCCCGCTTCGACATTGACGGGGACGGTCTCACTTTCGGTTCCTGGGTAATCGGTACGGCAAACGGCCACATTCTTGGAGAGCTTATTCTGGACGAGAATGGTGACGGCTTCGGCACCGCGGATGCAAAGTTTCTTGGACAGGCCAGGGTTCGTGAGGTGAAGTTTGCCGCCGGAGCACTTGATACCACCAATGGACTGGCCGGTGGAGCCCTGCGTGGATGGCCATTGAGACTTTTGGTATCCGGCAGGGCATGCATACGAGCAGTAGTCGCCCTCTTCAGGGGACTGACCACTGGTCTTGGTCGAAATGTGCTCGTAGCCGCCAGAGTCGGAGCCTCCACTGCAGGTTTGAATACCAGTCCACCCTTTAAGACCAGTCCATGGAACAGGGATGGCGCCATAATCAGACGGGAAAGTGGAGCAGTCCAATTCGCCGTCGGGAAAGTCGCGGTCGACACCGTCACCACCAGAGTATGTGGGCGGTGATGGTTCTGATGGTTTCGATGAGGCTTCAGCCGCAGATGAGACTGGGACAGGAGACGAAGACGGCGCCGCGCTGCTGGTTGGCGCAATGGAGGTCGGAGGCGCAGAACTCGCTGCGACAGGAGTGGAGGTCGGGACGACGTAGTTCGGAGGAGCATCGGCGAGTTCACCATTATCGGCGAAGATCAGGGAGCCATTCTTGACACCCTGCTGGACGTCCGCTTCAGAGATGGCGATACCATTCAGCACGTAGACGACCTCGACTGGGCCTGGGACGACAACCTGGTCGGGCACTGGATCGCGCTTGTGCTTGTGGAGATGAGCATGGCCGTGCGCGTGCGCGTGAGGTTGAGCATTGGCGCAGATTATGGCTGCGGACAGCAGCGCAAACGAGAGGTGCATGGTCGGTAATATCGGTATTCAGGATGGGTGGTTCGAAAGAGGTCGCGAGGTGTTAGCTGTCGCAGGGTGTATCGTGGTAGGTTTCGGTCTGTTGCGGTGAAGCCACGATGGTGATGCGATCCGGCGTGTGGAAGGGCGAAGAGGCTGAAGTTTTGGTCGCGTGAAGATCGTGCTTGCGGTTTGCAATGGTACCTTATTGTCGTCGGAGGTGGCGAGCCGTGGAATGAACGTGAGGTGGGGTTCGATTCGGAGTCCGAGAGTCGGCGTTTGTTGTTGTGTCGGGTGTTCCAAAGAGTGAAATGAAGTCGAATACTTCAGGTGGAAGGTGCACCGTGGGTGAATGCGACGGCGACAGTGAGGAGGACTGAGGTGCTACGAAGGATGTGAAGATGTGGGCCGGGGGACGGGAGCAACAAAAGATGAGCGAGGGAGGGCGCGAACACATTGGACGTCTCATTTCGGTAAGGTAGCGTCGCGGGAAATTAAATTTGCACAACTTCCATCGCTTCGAATCGCCTTTGTTACCCCAGCCCAGCCCCGATTGTCGACCCCAACAACCACCAACCACGACGATATTATGATGGTGCAATATAGTACATTGTCGCCGTCGTGCGCCGCTCATCATCACCATCACAGACACGCACGTCGGTCCTGCTGCCCACCACGGAGTCTTCACGGTTTGTTTCTTCACGGGTCTTCTGTTCCTGGCGGGAACACAACCACAGGGCACATCACAAGACCATACTCTCCAGTGACTAGTCTCACGCCTCGCGCGGACGACGGCGCACTTCTGTGTTCTTTGTGCCGCAACCAAATTGCTGTTGTGCTTTGTCGGACATGATCCCAGCACGACAGACGGGAGCAACGACGTGTCCAGCACGACCTCCGTTGCTATCTCCACTTTGTGATTGCTCCTGCTGGCCCGTGAAGTGCGATCGCTTGAGGACCTGCAGGAACCGACAGGCAATCCTTGCCATGTCAAGAAAGCGCAACTTTCGTTCCGGCCCGACCGCGCTTGCTTGTTGTTCCTGAGCCTCCGTTCCTTCCCGGCGACAGGTCCGCATTGCATTGCATTGCATTGCATTCCTTCCTTTTGCAGCAAACAACAACCCAATTGCGGCTCAATATGTTGATTCTCAATCAAGGGCTGGAATTGTCCAGGCCTTCGGATCGCTCAGCCAATTGTAACACAGCAACGTGTCGACCACCGTGAAGGTTACGCAGGGCATCCCTTGGTGAACCGTGAAAGTGGTGTCACTTTCGCCCTTGCTGAATTGACATGGTCTCGTGGTCGTTTGCCCTGTAGAATCGAAATCAGAATTTCGCAATGAATCGATCCCGTACGCAATTGGCTCCATGCTCGGTCACGACAGCCTCATGGCTCAAGCCCTTGCGGTGCGATTGAAAAGGGAAACCAATGCTCTTGCCACCTGTCAACTGCATGTGTCTCTCGCATGGCTTGTGTCTGGTTCACGTTTCGTTTGCATCAAGCAGCGAACACAGGAGCGAGCTATTGAGCTCATCTCGATAGACTGTGTTGAATGTTGCATGAAAGTATGGCCCGATCGAGGCGAGGAAGTTGCGATCGTGAGGGTCCTGGTCCATGAATCCCTTGCATCATTCGGTCTTCGGCTCAAAGACCGACGTTAGGGCACATACGAATGGCTTCACATGCACATCATCACAAGGAGAGCAGTCTCGCAGAGAAGTGAGCAGTGGCAATGAGGTCACGACGAGTTAGCGTCACAGCAAACCGATACCAAGGCCGCGTGAGTGTTGCATGGTGTCTTCAGGGACCAAAATCTCCTCACATTGTCTCTCTGTACTCCTTGTCCTGTCAGGGGTTGTTGCCTTGCTGCGATCGTCCACACGTGTGAGTGCCATGCGAGACTGCTCGTTGAATGTCATCCGCAGTGCTCGGGAACGTGGCATCAGGCACAGACACTACGGCAGTCGTGCCAGTCTCACACGTGCTCATCGCTCTTCTCTGAGGCTCGATGGGCCGATGCTGCGGCACGTTCGATGTATTGGTCGTCAATCAATCAGTAGAGAAGAGTAGAATTCGTACTTCCTCGACCAGCCCTATCCATGCTATGCGTTTTGCCGCTCAGGTCGTGAAAGCTATACTTACATTCCCACTTCGATTCCTCTCAGGTCTGTACCCCAACGATCCCAATCTACGACCGCAATCCCAGCAAGAAGCTGCCTCCCTTTCCTCCACCACCGCCATCCGAGCTACCGCCAGGTAGGTACGTGACGTTGGGGTTGTTGGCCAACATCTGCGCGACATCCTTTTGCGTCTCGATTCTTCGAATCTGGATCAAACCGTCACCACTCTTCGCCACCGCCTTGGACACCACATCAGCAGCCTCCGCCTCACCCTCCGCGCGAATAACGCTGGCCTGACGCTCCTGCTCGGCCTTTTCAACGATGAACCGTGCGCGCTCCGCCTCTTGCTGTGCAATCTGCTTCTCCTCGACGGCCTTGGTGAATTCACGACCGAAGGTCATGTGTGTGATGCTGACATCTTCGAGGGCGATGTTGAACTCGGAGGCGCGCTTGAGGAGATCGGCGCGGATGCGGTTGGAGACGGCTTCACGTTGGGTGATGAGTTCGGCGGCGTCGAATTGGGCGACGATGGCTTTGAGGACTTCGTTTCCGATGGAAGGGAGAACACGCTCGTCGTAGTCTTGTCCGAGGTTCTGTGTAGTTGTTAGTCTGTATGATCTTTTCGCAGCACATTTGCAGTATCTCTTACTTGGTAGATCTTGGGCAATTGTTGAACCTCCGGCCTGTGCAATACTCTGAGCGTCAAGCTGACCATCTGCATGTCCTTGGATCCGGTCGTTGTGCTGATGTTGCGCGGTCGAGTCCGAACATCGAATGTAATGGCCTTTTGTAGCCATGGTACCAGAAAATGTGTGCCCTCGTTCACGACCTGATCGCTCACACCTTGTAAACGATCGAAGATGACCGCACGAGTGCCTCCCTTGACATCGTAGATGGAGGCGGACGCCAACGAAAGTCCCGCCGCAGTGGGGATCGCCCACTTGTAGATGCTGTTGAGTGCCTGGGCCATGTTTGCGGGAATCGATTCGGAGGAGATGGAGGTGTGGTAGATGTCCGTTGATGAACTCGTGCAGTCGTGCCTGTCATCTGCGAAGCATGAAGCTTCGATGTTGAGCCAATCGGCAGGAGCCGCCAAGATCTTACAACGTCAAAGACCAGATTGAGTCTATCGACTTCAAGCATATCACCAGCGACACGAACGAATCGAGCCAAGAAACCTTTTTCAGCAAGAAAGGACAGTCAACATGAGAGTATCACAGATCTTGAGGTCAAGCGGTGGCGACCCGAAGCCTGGCGTGTGAGTCTCCCCTCAAGGACTTCCACGATCGCGCAGGGCAAGGCCCAACAGGCAGCGATACGCAGGAGGTCAATCATCAGGTCGTATGAGCAGGACTGACACGGTCACAGCTATCTCGGCCCATGGGGTGCTCTAGGTACGACTCCTCCGGCGCGCGACGTCCGCGCACAACCCCCGAGGGCGACCGATATGGCCGCACGAGACACGAGATACTAACACGATACATCACAGGCTCCATGCCACAGAAGGGTGTCGTTCACTACGGTCTCGCTCCCAACCGACAGAAGCCTCTCGCCGGTGTAGCCAACGCCGCTGTCTTCAACACCTTCCGCCGCACCCGAAACCAGATCCTTTTCTGGTCTGTGCCTCTGATCATCGCATACGAATTGATGGAGTGGGCTACTGAGAGGTGAGTTGCGGCATCATGAGATGTGGTGGCTTCGACATGGAGGAATTTGTGAAAGAGCTAGTGGATAATGAGAGCAATCGCAATGGGACACAGGAAGTGGGAATATATACTGACTGGACAGCAGGAACCACTACTTGAACTCGAAGGCTGGTCGCGCCGAGTACGCCGACGAGGAGTAAAAGAGCATGCGAGCAGTGGTGGAAGGTGACATTGAGGAGGAGTCTCGATCGTGTACATATCACAGCCTAGGAGCCATGGAGGAGTTGTAACAACAAGGTTGTCTTGATCATCCACATCACTACACAAGTTGGAGTCCTGCGAGGGAAAGCCGACAGAACACCGATAAGCTGAGAATACGATGGCCGAGTCCACTTATGCGGACTCTCCTAACCACTTCAACGTATACCCGAAAACTGTCCTTCGAAGCAACTCGTCCTGGAAAGGTGCATTAGCAATATGCTCGCAGCTTGGGACAAAACTCAAGAAGACCCACTCCCCGATCCTCCTCAAACATGACTTTTTCCATGACCTTCTCCAGGATCTTCTCAACGGTGAATCCACCCTCCCGAGCCAAGTCGAAAAACGCCAGATCCTTCTCAAGCAGCCATGGCCGATATGGAGTGAAGAATACCAATGCTTGGGCGTCGGAGGTCTTCTTCAGCGTCTGTTGAATACTGAGGAGCAATCTCGCGTGCTCTGAGTGATTGAACAGCACATCCGCCAGTATCAGCAAATCAAACCCAGCTTCACTCTCAGCCTCTGGGAGGAACCCCTTCACCTTCGCCGCTTCAGCTCCCCAAAGATAACCCGCCGCATGAATGTTCCTCGGTTGTGGTACTAGCTTGCAGTTCTTCTCCAGATTCTCGATCAGATCGGCATCTGGGTAGTCTGTGACTACGACCTGCTTCGCTCCATTCGTGGCGCAGATTATACTGGGCAGACCTGCGCCTGCGCCAAGTTCGAGGACGGTCTTGTTCGAGATTAGAGTGTCTTTGTTGAGCTCGAGGTAGTCTGCTATTGTGCGGCCGGCGTTCCAGAGGAGGTGTCCCTATCCACTTGGTCAAAATCGTCCGGGCATGTTTGGGAAATGTGAAAGCTGAACGTTGAAAGTTGAACGCAGAGCAATTGCGGAGCAAGTGGAAGGACACAAAGTCTTGCCGCTAAATGATGCTGGATAGTTCTCGTCGAAGCGAGTCTCCCTCACATTCTCTCAATTAGGAAGGAGCGAACAACTTACCCACAATGGATTTTGTCCAACCAAATTTAGTTTGAGAACATCACCATTCAAAGTCTTGTGTTCGACTTGCGTTGGCTCTTTGTCCGGCTTGTAGTAATCCGTGGGTTCTTGGAAGAGATCATACCACGTCTCTTCCGGCTCCGAGTCGGACATCAAGGTTCAAAGGTCAATTGACCTCTTCACGTCACCATGCTTTGGAGGCGGTCTGCATGCGGTGGTGATGAGCAAGGGCGTGAGCAGGTCGGGTCGAATGACCACTCCTTGGGTTTCTCGATACCTTCTTGCCTATTGACGACGGAATGTGAACCGTCGAAACAAAGATCTTGAGAAATATGGTCGGATAGTGTACCGAAGATTTTCGCAAGCCCGATCTGCTGCAAGCGTGGGTAGAATACCAAGGGACGAGAACGGTCCCCAGTCCCAGTCCCAGTCCCACTCCTGCCTGCCTGCCTCGACTTCACACCAAATGCCGACGCAGATCACGCTTCAACGTCAGCTTGTCGGTCTAGATCTAGATCTAGGGTCAACTATACCCCGTCCATCCATATCTCGACCGCCGTGTGATTGTCTTTGTTTGTGCAAATATCGACACTCCTTCTCTCCACGAAAAGTCCAGACAGTCATTCCCTCGTCGTCGCAAAAACGCACCCGCGGGCACTCCCGAAAACTTGCTCACAAATCGGCATTACCACTCCGGACGGTAAGTCTTCGCCCACTGCATGCTTATTATTGCTGGACGATTGCATTGCCGCCGCGTGTTGGAGCTGTGAAGCTGTCCCTGGGCGGTTCGGGAGAACCCACGCTCGCACCTGGTACTCTTCATCATCGGATGGACTACCATCCTTGACTCCAACATCCCACCGTGGACCACGCACTCGGGCATACGATCAACATCACACATACTGGACTTGGGCCTGGAGATCTCCGCCTGACACATGCCAGCTGAAAGGTTGGGATTGGTCGTTCGTGGCGCTTGCCACGCCTCCTTCAAGCATGGACCAAGATAAGCCCTTCAAGACGATCGAGGTCGTGGACTCGCGCACGAATCAGGTCTGCAAAGTGGCATGCATGTCCTGTATTCGAGGTCACCGTACAACCTCCTGCGGGATTCCGGTGTGCCGCACAAAAGTTTTCTGGACGGTGAAACGACCGGGTCGACCGTCCAATTCATGTACATGTCGATATGGCGCTACTGGTGGCTGCAAGTGCGTCGTGGCCCGATCTGCGTGTCCCCACAAGTCGAAAAAGGGCGAGAAACGATCAGGCGAATGTCGGTGCGACGAGTTGGGAAGGTACTGTTGTTTGCTGGAGCCGCAGCACTGGAACGCATTGCTGGCACTGCAGAAGCCCGTGGTGAACTTCTTCCCTTCGCGAGAAGCTTTGGAGTCGAGACAAATAGCGCCGACGCCAATGTCACATCCACCGACCCCGGCATACTCAATAGGGAGTCCTCAGTCCACGAACGTTATTCCTGCTACGCCCAGTCTTCACACCACAAATGGCTACCACGCCTACCAGCACATGCCATCGAGTACATTGACACCTCGGTTTGGCATGATGGGTATTGGCTCACCACAAGGTTCTGAGCAACACACCACTCCGGATCTGTTGGCATGGAATAACCAAGCTCCGCCAGCTCCACGCGACTTGCAACTTCCTCCCTTATACGAAGCAGTACAGGCCGAACGAAAGTCGTGTTGTCGACAATCTCCTCCACCCGCACAGCCTCTACATTCTCCCTCATTACCTATGGACCCGCCGTTCCAACAAATGAACTCCTTACCGGAACTGTCCTTCACACAGAACTACACCAACATGCACGAACCAGTCACCTTGCCAGCCGCAACACGGCCATCGTCGGCACGCAGGTACGTAGCACCAGCGTTCGACTTCGACCGCATGCAGGCAGAATACCTTGCCCATCAGTTCCCATCAGCAATCTGCCAGAACTGTGGCCTGAGCGGCTGCACGTGCAGGAGTTGCCCTCCCATCTTCCAAAGCTATGGCACGACGAGCTGGGCACAATGTTGCGGACGAAAACACGCTCGGGACGTCCAGCCGATCCCCGTGGCGGCCAAAATCCCACGGACAGAAAACTACGCCGGTGAGGGACTTCGAGCACCAGCACGTCCGAGTTACGTCCTAGAAGGCTCGTACTCTCAAGCACCGTCTTATGCGCTGGAGCCTCAAGCCTATGACCAGTTCAACGACATAGGACTACCTCCGCCGACAACGCAATCAGAATTTCCAAACTTTGAGCTCGATCCAGGGCTACTATTACCGGATACTGGCCAGTCGTTGGACATCAGCGACTTTCTGCTGTCGGATCTCGATCGATCGAGTCAGGCGCCGGCCCAACAGGAAGACGTCAAAGGAGGTGGAAGTGGAGGCGGAAGTGGAGGCGGATGCGGAGGATGCTGTCGTGATTGAGCTGTGGAGAATGATCGATCGTCAAGTCGAGTTGGAAGGAGAATACAAGATCCTCCACCTCTCTCCTCGATGTCGTCGCGTAAGTTAGATTCGGAGAATCGCACTGAGCATCTGTCTTTCTTCAGAACGACAGACTGCAATATCGGAAGAAAGGTTGTCTGTTTCCGCGGCATTTTGTATTTAGCAGGACACAGCATGGAAGGCGTTCGAACGCTTGCTACTACTCGGACAACGAATAAACGAAGCATTACCACACTCATCACTTCGATTAGAACCACAAGCTCGAGAGGCCACGTTTTGTTGAAGACAATGATATTCATCATTGCTGCCGACCTGGGATTCTCCGTATTACCAAGCTCTACATAGCTCTCCTCCACCTAGAAAGCCAGCTTTGCATCAAATAATGGATATCTCCATTGCTCCTTCCAGTGAATCGCTCGTTCCTACTATGTACCCTTCCGCTTGCTCCCTGGACCCCTTCCCTGCTCCCCACCTGTCTGTGGCGCCCAATGCTTGCCACACGAAGCTCATGACCAGGCGCGAGACTGAAGCCGATGAGCACTTGCCCACGATACGCACGACCATTAGCTCCTTCGCCTCAACGCAGAGGCCCTTCCCACATCGGCGGTCCGCAACTTCTCCGCCGTAAGATTATAGCCCTTCCTCGTGAACACCTTCTGCCTCACCAACGCGAACACCAACTCTGCCCGCTTTTCAATGGATCCAGAAACAACAGCGAAGTGAAGAAAGAAAGAAAGAAACCAGCGACACACTCAGCAACATCTCAATTCTTACTCGGCGGGCCCACACCAAAATACAGTCCCAACACCAACGCAACAATACACACAATCGCCACACAAATCCACAGACACCACCACTTCATCTTCCTCGCCCGCCTCGCCGACGCGATTCCGGAGTCGAGCTGCTTGTTGCCCGCTTCCGTGTCGTCCTTGACCTTGGCCGTATGCGTCTCCGCGACGGCGACGGCTTCTTCCTGCACCACCACGGCGGTCGCGAGGTCCTCCATTAGCTGGTTCAGTTCAATGAGGGTCTTTTCGATCTTTTGTATGTCATTGTGACGGGCGCGGACGGAGCCGAGGACTGTGCTTGCGGTGGCGGAGCGGTTAGATTTGAGCTGTGCATGGGAGTTAGTGTCATCATCAAGGGCCATTGCGAGGTATGTCATGGCTTACCGCCGTCTGGAAAACACCCTCATTACCCCAATCCGCCTCGGACGCTTCTTGAACCTCCTGCTCCGTCGCCTCCGGATTGACAATCCGATACTGCCGTGCGATTTGCTCCCGGTAGCGCTTCTCATAGTTGAGTTCCTCGACCCGATACTCCTGCAACTGTTTATTGAAGCTCGACTTGAGCTGTCCAACCTGCGTGTTCTTGACATTGTTGTTCTGGCTCTGCGCGGCGTCGCGCTCGAGGAACTTGATCTGGTCCTTGATGCCCGTGTTGAGAACCTGCGTCTGGCTGATCATGGACTCGAGTTGCGCGGATGAGGCCGTGTCGGGCGAGGAGAGCGTGCGCTGGTGCGCCGAGGCGATTTGGCCCACGTGTGTGGTCAAGGTGCGGATGTCGGCCTTGACGGCTTCCACGCGCGAGAGGAAGTCCGAGTTGGACATCACTGTGCGGCTCGCGGGAACGTACTCGACGGCGAGGCCGGGCACGGCGGGATTGCCTTGGATTGCATGCGGGGCGGGCGCGGCGGTCTCGTAGTTTTGCTGTTGTTGCGACGAGCCATTATTGTAGGCCGCGCCGCCGTAGGGATTGGCGGAGGAGGTGTTGTCGGCGTAGGGATTCGATGCGCCGTAACCGCCGGCACCCTCTTGCTGCTGCTGTTCGTAGGGATTTCCGCCGTAGCCCGAGTACTGGTTGTAGTTCGACATGATGGCGGCGACGGTGGGCGGTGGAGGATGAGCGCGCGTACAGTTCGTCTACCGTCGTCGAGCAAATGAGCAATGAATGGGTGTCAGAAATCGGGTCGGGTAATCCCGCCTGCTCGGATCCGCCGGTTACTACGACACGACTCCGAGGATGCCGCCGTTGTGTTGTCTCTTGGTGATGGTGGGAGTTGCATCTATAATGAATGACAGAACATCGATATCTGTTTGGCCCCCAGGCGGTTTGAAAGAAATGGTTCGTGGGGTGTGAAACTGCAAGGAGAACAGGTCGAGCACAAGCATGCGCCCATGCGCCCATGCGACAGCTCCAGCTTCTGGCCGAGTACCTGTCGCAGAATCAAGTCCGTGTCTACTCCACTCCTTGGAGGATTTGTTTCATCATACACAGTGTACCAGCATCTCCATTATTCGCAGACGTTCACTACTGCAGCATGTGTGTGAGGCTACCATGCCGTCCGCACGTGTCGCATCCAGAACCGCCCCTCGTGGCTGCAACGAGCAGTGTCAGGACGAACGCTATCGGACGAGAAACGATAAAAAGAAGAATCGATTCGATCAATGGGTATTCATTTCGCAATTCAATTCGGTCGATCGGAACACTTCTGATCTTCTGCCGAACGGACTGCATCGTCGCTAACAAGACTTTCGACATCGCTCCCATGTCGCTCACGGAGGGGAGTGTAACCAAGCTGCACCGCATCGACACGCTGACCGTATCAACACTCAAGTTTTCTTCTTGACGTGGAAGGTCTTCCTCTTAGCAGCATCCGCCGGTCGCATGCCGCACCAGCATCCCGAAATCCTCCACAGCACTCATAATCCGATATCGCCCAAGTCCCTCGACAAGCATGCCATCTGCGCCCGTTTTGCCGCTTCCGCCACGAGGTTGAAGTCTTGAAGAAACGACTTCGTGTTTGATGCGTCCGCACTACCTCCTCTTTGTCCCATGAAATGCGATGATGCGGATTGCGATTGTTGTTGATGTGACGCCGGTAATCGTTGTTGCGCGGGATGTGAGGTTGGCGGTTGTGTTGTGATCGAGGGTGGAAAGTATTGTGAGGGTGGTTGCGTTGCTAGTGGAGAAGGCATCGGTGCTGACATTGTTGATTGTTGGGAGTTGAATGAGGAGAGGGAGGCGAGCGAGCTGGAGCTTTGAAAGACGGAGGTTGCTTGGGAGGAAGACGTTTGTGAGGATTGTTGTTGCGGGTAGGATGGTCGGTGTGGTTGAGAATGCTGTCTTGAGGAGTCCATGCCTGTTATGGAGGAGGCGATAGAGGTAGGCAGCGGTGAAGTCGTTGTTTGTATGTCTGCTGATGAAATGAATCAGGCTATCGTCCAATTCAAAAGGCCTCGGAGGGACAATCCAATAGCGCGGCTTTTGGTCGGGATTTGAACGGAATGAATGTGATGGCCGAGGGAGACAAGGTAGTTCTACGGGCGGGCTCGATTGCGGATTGCGGATTGCGGAGAGGCGAAAGGTAAAGTGGATTCTTTTGGCGCAGGGAAGGTGTGATGAAGAAGGTGCAGGGAAGAGAGACGGCCGAGGCAAATCATCATGAAGACTCCACGCATTGGGAGATGGTCGGTCGTTTCGCGTGTTTTGCCTGCGGAGGATCTCCCGTATCGCTCCGTCTTGTCTCGTGTCGAGGAAGAGGCGATCTTCTGAGCGTCGAGAAGAGTTCCATGTTCTGCGTTGGAGGCGTGTGAAGCCGGTCAGAAGGAGGAACAAGCAAGACTAGACCTTGGTACAGTGACGGGTGCCTGCATTGGCGGGCATACAGCATACATAAGTTACCTTACATCCCTCATGCAATCGAAGCAGCATCGAACTTCTCATTTCTGAGGTCAAGCGTCTTAAGACTTTTTGCGGGGCAATTGAACGCAGCCGAGATATCCCCGCGTCTCGGCTTTCCTCTTCAAGCTTCGCGGAGACAACTCCTGCTCGTCGAACGGCATCATCACCACACACATATTCGACATCACACGGAAGACTAAAAACATTTCTAGCATTCTCCACAACAATGCCGGTAAGTGACGGCAACATCAATGCCAATGCCAATACCAAACCATGACGTTGACGTTGGCATACATCCTTCCACGTCTCGCTAACCCGCCTCGTGATACAGCTGATCCTACTCTCCGGATGTAAGTCAAACCAATGCCAAGGCATATCAAACCGACCCGGAACCAAACCACTGATATGCGTCGTCTTTTCGCTCAACAGACCCTTCCAGCGGCAAAACCACCCGCAGCCAGCAACTAATCACCCACCTCAACCAACAAATCTCCAACTCATCAGAACCACGAATCAAACGCTTAAAAGTAGTCCACATCACCGACGACAACCTATGCCTCTCGCGCGATGTCTACGCCGCCGCCCGTCCCGAAAAGGACGCCCGCGCGACCTTTTCCTCCGCCATCAAACGCGTCTTGGACCAGGACACCATCGTCGTAGCAGACGGCATGAACTACATCAAAGGGTTCCGCTACCAACTCTACTGCGAAGCGAAAGCCATGCAAACGACCAATTGCGTCGTACACATCGGCACGCCGCCCGATCAATGCCGGAAATGGAACCAGAGCCGCGAGGCAAGGGAGCGGTATGCGGAGGAGGTCTTTGAGAATCTGGTCTTCCGCTACGAGGAGCCGAATGGCATGTCTCGATGGGATGCGCCGCTGTTTACGGTTCCAATGGAGGACGCCGAACCACCCTGCGAAGCGATCTGGGAGGCCATGATCGGATCCGACGGGAAAGCGAAAGTGGTCCGGCCGAATGCCGCGACGGTGTTGAAGCCCGCGGCGGAGCAGAATTATCTGTATGAATTGGACAAGACGACATCAGATGTGATTGGCCTGATTACGGGTTGGCTGGGAGATCATGAGGGAGAGGGAGGTGGCGAGGTCGGGGTACCGGGTTCGGAGAAGGAGATCAACCTACCGGTCAATTCGCCTTCGTTGCCGCAGTTGCAGAGGTTGAGGAGGCAGTTCATTCAATTGAATCGGCAGCATACCCTGGGAAAGAGCAGGATCCGGGATCTCTTCGTCGACTACCTGAACGACTCGTTTGAAAGTTGAGAGACGAATTTGGTCAAAAAAGCATTTGCATAGTCTTGGCGAAGCAGCGATTAGCATCAGTACCGACAGCACGAATATAACCCAGTCACCGGACTCTCCCCTGGCTCCATACAAACCACCATCTTCTCTTCTCCGTCAGCAAGCCACCCTTCCCATACACACTCCGCGACATCCTCTGAGATACGTCCGTCATTCCTCGCGAGCGCAATCTCAAACGCAACCATTTGATGGACCATGTTCATGCCGATCACCGCGCACGCCTCGAGGTGTACACGCAGTACTCCACCCAGAGGCTGAGCTTGGTCTTCGATGAAAGCTAAACGCTGGTGTGGAATAGCGCAATTCCAGTCGAAAGTGGCGACTCGGTACTTCGTGCCGTTGTGGCAGAGGTCATATCTCACCTCCGTTGCATCCGAGTTGATCCTGCGAAGCAGATCAAATGGAGGTAAACGTCCGCCGAACATGGGTAGTGAAAGCCGAGAAATATCGTCGAAAGGAAGTGGCGAGGTTGCGGCGGGATCACATGCCAGATCCCAAGTTACATTGTCTGTAGCTGAGTTGTGCCCCGAACAGAGCTGTGGCGACATTCTAGTAGGCGGTCTCGATATCCCGTCTGCCAGCACAACCGCTCGCGGATGACTCATGATATGATCCAGGACGGACTGAGGACCGTGGAGCTCCCTCAGATGGCTGTTCGAGTAGATCCTACGACGCCCCTGTACAATTTCCGGCATTTGGCGAATATCTCCTTCGGAGCGAGTTCTGTGCCGAGCGGGAGCAGTTGAAGGAGCGTCGATTTGGCGAAAGGAAATGTCGTGCAGTGCCAAAAGAGGTTCGTTGTGTTCAGGACTGTCCACCACAGATCGCCGTGAAGTGGAAGCGTTAATGAGTGTTCCGCCGCTCAGAGCCGAAACCGGCGACTGGAAGTTGAGGTTGATGGACCCCTCCTGGTGAAGGGGGCTAGGCTCGACCACACGAGCGTCCGAAATTTGCTGAGCTGATCGTTCAGGCATTCCGGCCGGTCCTGGACTGAACCACGGGACCCGGCGGCGCGTAGCAGCTTCGAGTTCAGGATCAGGAGGACTGTAAGTCTCCGGCCAGCGACGGCGGACGTTGCAATGGGTGATAAAGTTCATGGCATCCCCTGCCGAACTTGGAGACCGTGTAGTGATGTCAGCCGAGGACGAGACGGGTGACTGAACAGCTGAGTCCGACTGATCCCCAGGGACGGGACCAAGTCTTGCGCTCAGCAACGTTTCTCTTGCCGAAGGACCAGAGGGAGACACCAGTGTCCCAGGAGCCCAGGCGCGGGTGACTGACGTGCGTGGCAGAGCGGTATACGTCGGCAGAGGGGCGGCTGGGTCTGTTCGACGGGGATCGTACAAGTACGGAAGTCTCCCGGGCGAGTTCATATATGAGCCGGGCCACGTGCCACGCGGGACACTGTGGACGAGATCTTGCACATCCGTGGCTGGCCGCGGTTGTAGATGATGCGAAGACTACTCTGCAGGTTGGGCGGCAGGGAGAGCGAAGACTGATTCTCTAGTTCTGGGTAGCCAATACTGAGATGCGCCGTTCGTGTCTGGAATGGGTACAAGCAGTGGACGTAAGTTGTGATCCCTGATGAGGAGCTGCACTCTGCTTTCAGAGGGAGGCGGCAAGGCTGGCTCGTAGAGGACTCCCCCGACAGGTGAGCGTTGCAAGGCCTCACCCTGTCGCAAGGCCTCGTTCATGTTTGCTTCCAGCTGCTGTGCTCGAACATACAATTCCGGTATTTCCAGTCGCAAGATTTCGGCCTCTCTCGATGAGCTTTGAGCTGCAGTCCTATGCAGTCGCGCGGTCATTTCATTCAACCTGGCGCACATTTCGACGAAGCGAGTTTCGTTCCGAGCTGCGAGGCGTTGTATCGCCTGCATCTGTTCATTGACAATATCCTCTCGGGGAGGTGAACTCATGGTGTCGTTGTTTGGCGAAGACTGGGAGTAGATCGAAGAGGGCGAATCCCCAGGAGCTGACATGCTGTTCGCGAAGAAGGATAGTGTGTAGAGAGTGACTGATCTCACTTCTCGAAGGCGTGTGGTGCCACGGCAAGGACCACGACCAAGCTGGCCACAATGAGTGCAAAGGCGACGACTGAAATGATGATGATCGTTCCTCGGGATGCTGGAAATTTGCCTCGAATCACGTAGTGTTGACTTTCAAAGTAGCGATGGAATCCCAGGAGTAAGACGAGAATTGCTGGCAACCATTAGCAGGAGGTCCTTCTCATCGCATGCACAATAAACCCACATATGCCCAAAAATGTAGCGCCCAAGGGTTTCCCAACCGATCGCAACTTGCTAGTCGCAACGAGTGAAGTATGCTCCGCTGATGATGAATGCGGCTGTGCAATCGAGGTGTTGAGTCGAAAGAGTTGCGTGACAGCGATGCCGATACTGGCGAAAGCCAGCGACGTTCTTAACCACGCGAGGAAAGTCCTTTCCAATGCGAGGTGATCTCTGGCCACGCTCCCCTTGTTCTCCAACTCGACACTGCCAAAGTTCTCGATCAAGTTTTGAAACCAGCCATGTTGCGCCTGTGCTTCATCCACGGGCTGCGACTGCTCCTGACTCCGGTGAGTGCCACTGCGATTGCCTCTCGCGCTCGATTTGAGGGAGTCGCTCTTCTGTTTTCTGGTACGCGCGACATCTGCAGCATCGTATGAAGTGTTGTCATCGAGTGGTGCAGACTGGATGTCGTCCACGTCAATGCCAGCCACGGCTCCGTAGCTCGGATTGACCGGGCCATTCTGCCGCATTATCGCGGTATTCTCATCTGCACTGCTCTCGGCTACTTCGTCCGTGTCCCGCGCCAGGCGACTTCGCAGCACATTGTGCGGACTTTTGTCGGGTGAGCTTCGTCCGTCCATTGCGGATGTCGTCCGAATCGCCAGCTCCGCGATGTTAACGACAGAGGTTTGTCCCGATCCAGACGGTCAGTATCTCGGCAGCCTCCACAGTCGTCTCCACGATAGACTCAGCAAATCACCGCAGACTTCATCGACAGAACTCGGGACGACGCGGTGAAGTGGGAAATTGGAGACCAGATTGGAGACCGCGAGTCGGCGTGGGGCGCAACGGTGAGTGATGAAGCTGCCTCCAGATGCGGGGCAGGAAGAGTCGGGAGTGGGCGAGCTGTGAGTACGTCTGTCTTGACAAGATTGACAAGATTGTGTGATTACCTCAACGAGCTTATGCAGAACACAGAACATGGTGCAGTCGCCGAGGCCGTGGCAGATGGGAAAGCATTAGCGTGAGAACATGGATCCCTGGCGTGATGAGGAACATGGGCTGACTGTCGGAACAGGAGCGAAACGTCTTGTAGTTGTCAGGTGTTCCGACGATAGTATACAACTACGTAGTTCTCATGCGCTCAGGTTCTTCGCTCAGCATGCGCCTTGAAGACTTGCAATAACGCTCCTCTCATCAAGAATGCCCAAACGCCGCGCTTCATCCAGCTCAAACGCTCAGTCCCTTCCGTTTTCCTAATCAGATTCACCACCAAAACATTCCTGCATGCTGACCAATTCCTTGAGAATCTTCTGCATCAGCAAGTTGTCGCTCGCTCCCGACACTGAAGTCTTGGACCACCGCTCCTCCAGCGGACTCGTGGGCGCAATGCGATCCGCAAGGCTCCTCTTACTCCGCACCAGCGACTCAGTCAAACCCTTGACACCTTCAGAGTCATACTCTAGAGCAGGTATGTCCGCGGCATTGATGCCGTCCGCAGCAGCACGCGCCGTATCCGAGTTGAGGATGAATGCGATCATCGACAAGCTATGCGCTTCTGTGACCAGCCCAAGCGTGACTGTGCCAGCTCGTGGATTTCGAGGTCCAGGGTTCTCGTTCTGTAGAGACTTCTCTGCTCGTTGCAACTGCTCGCGGAAAGTGTTCAGGAAGCTGGCGACTTCGCCTGCGATGGGTGGCCCAACAGAATCCAGGAGGTTGAGACAAAGCGGCAGGAAGCCCTCGCTCCAGATGGCGAACATTCGCTGTGGCTCGTCGAATGGTCCCTTTCCACCCGACTTTCGGAAGTAATTGGACAGGTTCGCAGCAGACACTTGCGTTAAAACCCCTTCAAGCGCCATTTGCTCAGCCACGGGTCGCACGGTCGATAGCGAGAGGAGGAATGCGATGGCGATCTCGCCGTAGATGGGATCTTGATGCATTTCTTCCGCCAGTTGGTCGGCCCAAGAATACAAGCTGAGCGCTCCGCGGACGACCGAGGATCCTGCGATAATGTCGGATAGAATCGTCCACATGGAGGTAATGCCAGGAACCGTCAGAATGGCTTGCAGCAACGCGGTGAGCAGGGCAAAGTCGGCGGGTAATGCAAGCTCGATGTTGTTGTGTAGATTGCCGCACAATGCCCGGAATCCAGGAGTGATGACTTTTCCGACAACGTCTACTAGTATCGAAGCAATAGTTGGGTGGAGGTAGTAGGGTTCCGTTTCTTGGGTAGCATGTGACGGTGTCGGTCGACCCTTTATGTAGCTGTGAGGCTGAATAGTGAGGTAGAGGACCTGTAAGAGTTCGCGGTAATAACGCATGTCTTCAGCAGCCGTTGCTACATCATAGTCAACCGGTGAGGTCCGGACAAGACCCCACGCAGCGGCAAGAAGAGACTTCATGGAGCCGCCGTTTGCTTGGAGGGCAACCAGCTTGGATGTGATCACAAATGCCAGCTCGAGTCTCAGCTGGAGCACGTCGGCCACTCCAGGCTGATCAAGGGTCGGGTCTGTGTTGGCGAGCAAGCAATTCTCTGCGACTTTGGCCAAGTCGGATTGGAGGGCTGCGTCCTGCCCGACACACTCGCACAATGTCGTCGCGAGACGTTTCCAGCTCTTGAGCAACGCAGTCTGGGCGTACAGCAGGCTCAAGTTGGCATTCACACGCGGGAACTCGTCCACAAAGCCCTGATCTTTGCTCGTAGAAACGCCGAACCACGAAGAATGGTGGCGGAGCACGGTCGTTGCAATGTCTCGATCGTAAAAGAAGTCCTCTCCCAAAGGCGCGGGGTTGACTGCAGTGCGCTCGAAGTCAGAGAGCTCCCTCTGTGGGAAGATGCTCTTGATGTTGGCAGCCAAGTTTTGGTGATTTGATCTATTGTATGCATCGACTGCGACAGCATGATCGCGAAGGAAAGACAGCTTCGGGGCCAGAGTCTTCAACACTGTCTCGTCACCAACCTCGAGGCTCGTGTGAAGATTGATTGCGAGAATCTCACACAAACAGGCTGCCATTTCGCACTCCCTAGCGCTGATCAAGGCTGCTGCTGTGGTCGTATCCTTTGGCTTCGTTGCTGAGAGCGTATTCAGCCAAGCGAGTGTATTCTTGAGGAACTCAGCGTGTATCCGCAACTCGTTCGTTGCCCAGACCCATGTTTGCTGTGCCACGGCCACGAATTTGAGCATGCTGATGGCACGCTTGGGGGGCAGTACCGCGATGGAGGAGAGCTGATCAAGGGCGTAATTCAAAATTGGCTTTCCTTTAATGGTCTCCGATTGTAGCCGATGTGCTCTTGTCTTGGGAAGGGCGCCTGTGAGCAGATAAATGGCGAACCAATTTTGCTTGCTTTCCATGACCACTGACAAAAAGTCCCATATTTGTCGTTCGACGGCCACATCGCAGAGAGGGCGATCAAGCTGGGTGACTACCATGAGGAAGGCCTTCGCAGCTTCAGCATCGAGTTGTGCAAGCATGGATGGCGGGTCCTCGTCTCCAGACGCGACCGATTGCACGACTTCTGTCAGCAGAGGGAACAGGTCCGCCTTGAAGGCATGATCGCTTGCCAAAAGAGAGGCAAGGATCGGCATGCTTTGCAGAACGCCGGACGAGAGATTCTTTGCTCGCAGTTCTGCAGTGGTGCGCTGCTGGTCCGTCGACCCCGTCGCACTGGACAGCAGTTTGATACCACTTTTCGCAGCCCGTACTAGTGTGACCAAGAATCGAAGCCCAGAACTGGTTTGTTGCAATGCGACTTTTCGAAACTGCATAGGAGTGGAGTCGCTGGCCACCGGCAGGCCTTCAGACAAAGTCCGTGAAAATATTGCAACCAAAGGGCTGGGACCATTTGCGGGAGCCGCAGCATCTAGGAGTGCTGCTGCTGCAGGTGTAAGGACAAGAGTTAGTCGACTGGATGGACTTTCCCCAGTACCAATGCCGTAGGTGCTGATCAGTAACCTGTTGAAATCATCGAGGATGTCGGTTGTGATGTTGCATCGCTCGACAGGGACGTCAAACTTCCAGCTCGGCATGCTTTGGAGTGCATCGATCAGGATTTTCTGGTAAGCGTTGAGGACAGCGCTCATGGTGCGCTCAGGAGTTGCGTCGAAACCCTGGATTTGTGACTCGAATCGATTCCTTGCTTTTGGAGCAAGACTCTTGCGTTTGACAAGACCTGCAACAGCATCGCTTAACAATACAGAGTGAAGCTTGACGCAGGCGGCGAGGAAATTGTAGCGTCCAAGCTGCACCTCTGTACCTCCTACAACCGATGCCAAAGAAGACGCTCCGTTCACGAGACCGAGTAGGCTGCTTCGGTTGAGGGTGGACCATGTCCTCTCTGGCGACAGTCCAACAAGAACGGTCAGAAAGTCGGCACAAGACACTGCGAGCTCCACTGAGCCAGGTTGGGCAACCTGGTCGAGATGAGCGAGGAGCTCGTTCTCGAAAATGTCTGCGATGGTGTTCACGATATCCTGGCCACCGCGCAAGACGGAGCTGATACGGCAGAGGAGATTACGTGCAACATCCTGCCCGTTGCGACGGTTCAGCGAGCTCTTCAGCAGGGCTGTGAACAGCGTGATTGTCTCTGTTGCGGTTATCCGATCCATCTCGGCGTGTGCTGCCATATGCACCAGTCCATTGTTAGCGGTGAAGGAGGACAGTAGCAGGCCCAGGTATTCGAGCCCAGAGTGCTCATGCTCGAATTTGACGATGAATGGCCTGGGCTCTCTTACAACGATACCAACAGTGCGACTTGGTATCTCGCGTACGCGCGAGTCGCCTTCCTCGTCACCCTTGGTTATTGCGCGCTGCGAAGACCTCGAGATCTGCTCGTTCGGTCGAAATATCGATAGTGGAGCAGTGAGAGAGATCATGTTGATGTTGTCGTCTTCATTCTCCAAATCGTACGATCGGAAGCTCTCTGGCAGCATCCTAGTGAAGCTCGTGAGGCGGTCGAGGATCTGTGCGATGTCCAGTGCTTCTTCGCTATCGATAGAGCCACTTTGGGCACCTGCCAGTAGGGTGAACAAGCGCAGCACGGGCGAGAGCTCATATGGATAACGTGCCAATGCCTGGTCCAGGACGGCAGGTCTGAATTGCTCGAAGTCGCGAAGGAACTTGCCCGCCAGCGCACTGGAGTGTGCCTGTGAAGATTCGCCATCGCGAGGCTCCAACAATGACAGGATCGCTTGTAGTAGCTCCTCGCCGTACTGCACGAATGGTAGACTTTGCCTGATCAGGTCGAAGAACGTCGCCTTTCCGATGAAAGCAGTGGAGGATTCAGATGCAGAGCCGAACACTGCGCTGACCGCCGAAGCTATTTCGTCCATCATGACAAAGACACGCATGCGGTCCACAGATTCAGCGGCGAAGAATTGAGGCGGATCATCCCTGTGCTCTTCCATGTCCGGACTGCAAAGCTGGTCATATAACTTTTCAAACTCCGACTGTACTACTTTCGACCCGCGTCTTGCCGAGCGCATGTGGCTTTCAGAGCCACTATCTCCTTGCTCAATCAGATGCGAATTCCTCTCGCGGTGCGCGACAGCAATATCGCGAATCGTGGACGTGATGATCGTCCATGCCCACAAAGCTGGAGCGGCTATAGAAAGTTGCAGTTGGGTGACGCTGTAGAATATGGAATTCATCGCAGCAATGCACCTTTCGTCTTTGATGTAGGAGGCGCCTTTGAGGGCAGTTGCATCGACGCCAGCTGCGTTCAAGATTTCTCCGGTGACCAATTGGACCTTCAAGATCTCCACAGAAATGGCGGAGGCGAGAGCTTGTGGCACGGAGAGGTCCGCCAGAGGAGAGTCCCCCTTTGCAAGGAAAAGATGCCTTTCCATTGTTAGAAACCAGCTCTGCACAGTCGTAGCGCTGGGCACACCATCCAGAGCATAGATCGCCGAGAGCAAAAGGCGTAACGTGCTGACGAGATCGACAAGTCGAGCATCCAGGTAGCTCTGGGCCTTCGTTGGATCATCCGTGAATACCTTTGGCGAGGAAGTCTGCCCAGTTCCCGCAACGAGCAAGGATTCTGTCTTCTCGATACATTTGACGCAGAATGCTTCGCTCTCCGCGACCTGCCTACTCGCGCACATTGTGTCCTCGATCTTATGCGCGACCTCGTCGATCCACGTGGTCTTCAAACCTCCTCTTAGTGAGCCGGAGGGTATCCCTTGAGTGTCATCCTTGCCCACCTTGACACGGCCCACGAGGTCCGCACTCAGCTTCAACAAATGGCTCGTCTCGCTCAGGTACACATTCAACAGTCTCGCCCGCCGCACATCCTGCTTGCCGAAATCCAGCGTAGGTCGTGCAGCTGCCGTGGTAGATGCTGAGAAGTTGAACGAATCTCGTGTCAACACGGAGCTCGTGAGATTTGCCGGTCCTGACAGAGGATTTGGTCCATTCGATGCCGTGATCAGCAGTAGATCCGCCGGCCGCTCCTGCCACTCAATAATTGCCAGCCGCAGCGCTGCAAGCTCCTCAATTTGCACCTCTTTCGACAGCCATTGCGCATCCTCTTTCAACTCGTCCAGGTTGTAGTTGACATTGCTTGCTGGCGAGACGTTGATCGGCGCAGTCTTGGTCGTGAAGTCGGCAGCACTTCTGGAGTTTGGCTTCGCGAAAGGATCGAGCGCAGCACTGAGCAGGCTGATGGTCTGGGAATCATTCAGGAACTGCTGAAGATGGGTGTTGTGCACAGCGGAATCCTCGTCGCTTATTGCTCGGTATGCCGTTCGCCATGAGACGAGTCGCGTCTCCCCAGCGAGGCACTTGTCCGCGGACGGGAAATAGCTGGAGTCCGACGTTGTTGCAGCCATGATCGCGCTCCAATGAGGTTATGATTCTGTTGTTGCTCGATGACCTGTGTTTTTCATGCTCATGAAGCTCCGCTGATAGGAGCTACAAGTTTCCCAAGGCGCTCCATTCCCCTGTCACTCCGGCGCTCAAAGTCGTGTAAGGTGAATGGTCGATGTGAATTGTTTCCCAGAATCTCTCTTTGCTTTGACGCGACAAAGCTCCAGCGTAACTTCGCGATCGGCCCTTGGCATTGGATTGGCCGGCCGACTTCACCTTCTACCGACTCCACTTCACCCATGCGCTCTCCGACTGTGTAGCCTTCTCGACCTAACACCGCCCACAATGACCGTCGCCGAAACACTCAGCAATGCGGCCGAGACTGTTAAAGAATCCGTAGGCCTTGGTCACGGCCACAGCGCTCCTAGCAAGCGTGCGTCCTGCCTCGATTCCATGCACGTCTCCTCCAGGACGCCTACTAACCTCCCTGCTTCTACAGATGCCACCCGAGAAGAGATGTCCGCCGCAAAACTACCACTGGCCTATCGCGACTCTTGCGCAGGACTGCTGATCCCACTGAACAAATGCCGAATGGACAACTACTACCTCAACTGGAGATGTCAGGTATGGCAGCAACATGTCAGGATGTGCGAACGGCAAGGCGAGGGACTGACCTCATCATCAGGACGAGAGACATTCGTACGAGAAGTGTCAATACGAGGAGTTCAAGCTACGGGTGAAGAAGATGGACGAGATCAGGGCGGAGAAGAATGGCGCGAGGAGCAATTAGAGGGTGGGATGTGGATCTGACACGCTGTGGAGGCAGAGGGAGGACGCAAGAAAGGGAAAGGATACGCAAAGGTGCAAAAGTGTGGCATACAGAATCACAATCGAAGGTTGTACATTTCGTTTATGGACATCTCATTTACTGCGGGTGCAAGTCGGCTCGTTTCGTTGACCGGTCCTTGGCTCAATGGCGCTGTGCTGGAGGTCGCCTGTGGGAGCCAGCATTCAGCATCAATGAAGAACGATGTGAGAATCTGAAGCAAATATTGTACAATTCACATGGTGTGTAATGCTGTCGTCTTAGTAAGCCATGCTGCCTGTGCGGGAGCTCGAGGCTATCTTGAACCAAACCCCGACCGCGACATCCGCTCTGTTCAGGTATTGCGTTGCTCGCTCTATCCAATAGCTCCTTTCATTCCATCATGCCTTCATCGTCTTGAGGAACCCATCAAGGTTGAATTCCTCTTCGTACTGCTTGTCGTCCCAAAGCTCACTGAGTTCATCGAGTATGCCCTTCTTGCCCTTTTCCCTCATGTTTCCTTCTGCATCCACTGCATTGGACTCGTCGACACCATTTGGCTCTACGCTGTCGCCGACGGCCAAGTTCGGATCGGTCTCTCCGAGGTTGAACAGGTCCAGGATCTGGTCAGTCTCCATGGTGCCTAAGCCTGCGTTCTGCTGATTCACCACTGTAGAGGCGACGTCGATTTTGAAGCGCTGGAGATTCAAGATCTTCTCTTCAAGTGTCCCACGAGTCACCAGGCGATAAACGTTCACCACTTTCTTCTGTCCGATGCGATGGGCGCGATCCATAGCTTGAAGATCCTTCTGCGGATTCCAATCGTGCTCCACGAAGATGACGGTGTCCGCACCCGTCAAGTTCAAACCCAGTCCGCCGACGCTGGTGGTTAACAGCAGACAGTCGATCGAGGGATCTGAGTTGAACTTGTTCACGATGTCTTGACGTTTTGAAGGTTCGATGGAACCGTCCAAGCGGGAAAAAGTCACACCGGGCAGCATTTTCTTCAAGACGGTGTCTTCGACCATGTTCAGCATCTCTTTCATCTGACAAAATATCAGTGCCCGATGCTGTGACACTGCTTGATCAGCGGTCGGTACGCCACCGTTGTCAGCGTGCTGGACACCAATACCGCAGTCGACAAGCAAATCGCGCAGCGCAGTCAGCTTTGGGGCGTGTTTGGGATCTGTCAGACTGGACTTGTCTTTGGCAAGCATGGACTGAATGTCTTCGTACGATTTGTGACCTTCTTTCATGACCATGGCCGGCGAGTTACAAAGCTTGCGCATGTACTGCAAAGCTTGGAAGATATGTTGCTTGGCTTCCTTGTCCGGATTGCCAGCCATGTCCTGCAACGACTTCGCTTCCTTCTTGGTGAAGTCATCGAACAACTTCTTTTGCAGGTCGCTTAGATCACAGTAGTAATTTTGCAGGATCTTTGGCGGCAAGTCGTTGAGCACTTCTTCCTTAAGCCGACGGAGTAAGAATGGCAACACCTGCTTATGAAGAGACTCGATTGCAAGTGCTCCAGCTTCCTGCTCCTTTGACGAGGATTTGGCGAAACGGCTGGCGGCGATGGGCTTGGCGAAGCGATCTTGGAACACTTTCTCCGTGCCCAAAAACCCAGGCATGAGGAAGTCAAAAAGTGACCAGAGCTCCAACACGTTGTTCTGAATTGGCGTCCCAGAGAGAATCAGGCGATGATTGCTCGGCAGTCGCTTCACAGCCTGTGTGACCTTGGCCTTCGGGTTCTTGATCAAGTGACCTTCGTCTAGTACACAGTAGTTCCAGTTGATTGGCGTCAAGATGTCGGCATCGTTGCGAGCAATGTCGTAAGACGTGATAACAACATCAGCCGTTGCCAATTGGTCGCGCACCTTGCCGCGCTCGGCAGGTGGCCCAGCGTAGGCCACCGCTGTTAAGAATGGCGCGTACGTCCGGATTTCCTGCTTCCAGTGCCCAGTCAATGTCGGTGGGCAAATAATGAGGGACGGCAGGCGTCGAACGTCTGGAGCTTGGGTCTTGGCGAACTCCTCAGCACGAAGGTGGTGATCGCTGGCAACGATGCAGAGAGTCTGCAGCGTCTTGCCCAATCCCATATCGTCACATAGCACACCATGAAGATGGTAGCGGTTCAAGAATGCCAGCCAGTTCACGCCTTCTTGCTGGTAAGACCGCAATTCGGCCTTGATCGCAACAGGGATGATGAATGGCTCCACCTTCTTCGGGTCGAGCATCTGCGCGATGAATTTGCGCTCTCGGTCTCTGCCCTCAAGTAACGATTGAGGCAAGCCCGGCGGATCCGGAATGCCTGCTTCCAGCGGGACCAGCTTGACCAAGGTCGCGAAGGATGTCGTCGCGATGAGGCGCACACCTCCATCGGAATCGCTCATGCGTCCAAGGACCGGCACCAGTAGGAAAATGACATATGGCAGAATACCATCGCCCATGACTTGGATGAGATGATAGATGCACTCGATTGCACCTTGCCTATGCGTGACTTCGTGGCCGTTGTTGATGGGCGGGACGACCTGTTCGACAAGCATAGTAAAGCCCTGCACGGTGATGACACTGCAAACGCTGGCAAAACACTTCGCAGCTGTGTACCGCAGTACCGCAAGTCTGCATTGAAGTGCCCTGGCAATGCATGGCAGGAGTTCCAGAACCCAGGAGTGCAACGCGGGATCGATGGTAGCGATGAGAGCGCGCAGCGTCGACATGGCGTCCACGGCTTCTTGGCCGAGGTCAGTGTCAGGCTCGGTGATGGCCGCAGGCAGCTCGCCTGTAAAGCATTCTCGAATGGGGCCTTCGATCACAGCCTGCAGCTTCGGAACCTTTTTGAACAATACACTGCCGAATGTTTGACAGAGTTGTTCCAGGGCGTCCTTGGCTCCACGGCGTGTAATACGAGCGGCTCGCACCTCGCGTTCGTACTTGGCGACGTCAGGTCGGTCTTGAATGTCTTCGTCTTTTTGCAGTGACAAGATCGCAACTTCGCGGTCAGCATTCGGATGAAATTCGGGAGTTTCTCCAGTCTCCATGCAGCAGAATTTGACCAAATTGCCGACCACTTTCTCAACAATCTTGTGACGCTCGCTCTCGACGAATCGGCTGATCAGACCTGCGACAGCTGTGGCAGTACGACGCTGGAGATCGAAGTTTGCTTCTTCCTTTACGCTGTCCATCACAGCTTTGATGGTCGCTTGAGGCTTCTTCGGAATGCTGTTGAAGGCGATCAGCGCAGCAGCGGCCGCTGACCGGACTCGCAAATCTGCTTGCTTCCTCGCCGCATTCGCCTCACTGATGGCTGCCTCACAGTCCAATTTGGCTGTATTGAGCGCTTCTGCAGCAGTCATTCTCTGCACGGTCGACAAGCCCTTTTTGAGTCGATCATAGTCATGCGTGACAATCTTCTCGGCATCGTGAATTGAGAAGGCGTTTTTGCCGGCGTCAGGCTCGCCCTGACAGACCACCGCGACGACGGGCAGCTTGCTTCCGGCAACATGACCATGCTCCTGGAATGCATTGAGCAATTGCTGACACTGCGCTCTTGCAATGCGTAGATAACTTGATAGGTCGCTATACCACCCGGGCTTTTCATCTTCGACAAGATTTCGCAGTTCCGCAGACGCAGCATCCGCGAGGGCGTCCTGGCTGGATATGGAGGATGCAAAGGCTTCAAAAACCATCGCCGTGAACAGCTGAGTGGAACCGTATATGGATTTCAGGTTCGGAAGCAGTATAGGTCCGAAGAAAGCCTCGCGCTGATCAGCTGGCCAAAGCGAGACTGCCTTGCCAAGAGCTCGAGTTGCAAACATCCGGCTCCGAATCATGACTTCTGGTCCAACAAGATCAATGTCACCTTGCATCATCGCGGCATCAATATTGAGCGCTGTTGCGGGGGCCGTGGGTGGGAGAGAGGCTTCTTTCTTGTCCGACTTACGGCGCTTCTTAGCTGGCTCCCCGCCGTTCACAGGAGAAGCGCGGCGAGCACTAGCCAACGGCGCATAGGTCTGTCCAGAGGGCTTGACGAACAGTGTGGCGTCCATAGGGATAGGATGACGGCTGATCCCAATAGGGTGGGTAGTGAGGGTGGCAAGCGGAGAAGCGTGAGCCTCGAATTCTTTCCCAAATGCATACACGTCTTTCAAGGACAATGCATCTGCAAGCGCGTTCCAAACATCGAGAGAAAGTTTGAGCACATTGTCGTTGCGCTCAACGAGCAAGTTCTGATAGACCAGGCGCAAAGCTTTGCCATTGATCCACCCTTTGGTGTCGTCGCCTTCGATGTCGATAAATGTGAGTAGTGCGCGTAGCACTGCTGAGCGCACGCTGGTAATTGTGTGCCGCAAGAAAGGATAAAGCCTGGGGACGAGCTCATCAAAGGATTGCTCAGGATCGGTGGCTGCGTTCTGCTTCATGGCAGCCAGCACTTCTGGGAAACCACAAAGCTTGGCGAGGAGGTCCATGACAGAGCCTGTGCTCGCGCTCAGATCGTCCGAAAGACTTGACAAGCACTCCCAGACCACGCTGATAAGATGTCCGAGCTCGTCTGAACGAACATTGACGAGCTCCTTGGCGACTGGAATCAGTGTTGCAGCGCTGACGGCGCGAACATCATCGTCTTGGTCTCCAAGGCCTTTGATGACGCATTCCAACACGCCGTCCATCAAAGAACGGTCTTCGAAAAGTAGATCAGTCCGTACCGCGACGAGATAGCGCATCCCAATCATGCCACCATGGCAGGCGTGCCAGATTCGCTTCGACACCTTCAAGTCTTTTTGCATGACCAATCGATACAGAATCCGGTTGATTTCGTGGACGGACGCGGCGGGTAAATATCGCAGCACCGATCCAAGAACTTGTCCAGCCGTCTCTCTGATCGGTGCGACCGCGTTGTCGGAGATGTAATCCGCAAAGCGATCAAGCATGAAGACGCAGCAGATGCGGCATCCCAGATCATCCAGCCAAGCGCGGTTGAGTCGATCATTCTCTTCTCTAGTCTTGCCTGCCTGCCTGCCTGCGCCTGCGCCGTGTACTCGGACGATTTCTCGAAGTCCCATCGCCGCACCATGCCGGATTTCCCACATTGGATCGAAGAGGTCAACGGTCAAAAACTCGCAAAGTCTCTCAAAAGGCCACTCGTTGCCTTCTTCCTCGGCTCCGGTGACCAGAGCTGATTTTTCCGCCACTGGCGCACCTTTGAACTCCGAAACGACCTTGGAGTCGTCGTCACCTCCTTTCCGGTCCAGAGAAAAGTAGTCGGCATTACCATTAGCATTCTCGTCGTTTTCTTGCTTGATTTCTTGCTTCACGTCGTCCGCAGGCGTTTGCGTGAGGCCTGTGCTGCTGCGACGGACTCCGAAGTCGTATTTGAACTTCTTGTTGTCGCGCTTCATTTCTTCCTTGCGGCGTCGTTTGAGCATATTGAGCTGGCGTTTGCTCATCTCCCCGCCTGCGGGAGTCTGTGGAGTGGCATCCTCCGGACTCCGTACTGGGAGCTCATCGCTGAACTTAGAGGCCTCTGTATCGAGTTTTGGTAGAGTCGGCGCCGTGACTGATGTTGCCCTGCCTGCGATATCCTTCTCTGCCAATAGATCATCTTCAATGTACTCGCCTCCGAGGCCGAGACGTGAAGTCAGTGTCTTCTTTTGGTGGGTCAAACGTTCAGCGGCGGTCAGGCCTGCGAGTTTGAAGTCGTACTGCCTGCCGGCACTGCCCAGCAGTTCTTTGCCGTACGTCAGGATCGATTCCACGTCGAGAGTCGCCAGTTGCAATTGGTCGAACGACGTCGACACCGCCGACCCCTCTGTCTTGGCGGCATCCGTAACCGTGTCCAGCAGCTCATCAGGAATGGCGTTCGGGTCGTACTTCTCCGCATGCTCAACGATGCCTCCGATGGCGCGAGCAGCAGCAGTTCTGGTGTCCCACGACTGTGAACGAAGATAAGGCACGACGCGAGTCAGAAGATTGAAGAGTTCGTCCGGGTGATTTTTTTGGACGTCGGCCAGCTGCTGTGCGGCCGTGTTCCGAATTAATTGAGTACTTCCGGTCTCCAGTAGAACGACCAGCCGGTCAAGTCTGTGGTTTTCACGTGTCAATTAGCGCGGCTTTCAGCCAGGACCATGTGAAGGCAGTGATTTCTGCATACCGTGAAGTCGTCATGATCGATGCCACCGTTTAACGCCAAACACGCCCGAAAATTCAACACCAGGCCATCGAAGTGTCGCGAGAGCGCGTGATGCTCCAGAAGAAAATATCGTCCGATTCGTGGTGTGGTTGGATCGTTCCGTCCTTCCTCTCCTTATGCCAGCGCCGGTACAAACAACAAGAAAAAGTCGTGCTGAGAGTTACGCGTGCGCATCAAGGGCGGGCTGCGCTTCACAACGATGGATCCAGTCCGGCGAGCCATCGGTCTATATGTCTGCCTATAAATCCCCTTCATCGTGGGAATCCCTGCCGAGCTAGAGCTAATGAGTCCTAGCTCAGATCATCACTTATTGCGCTAGGGAGCACCACCTGTCCCTCGCGAAATCCTCTCTCAAACGGAACTCGCGACCAACAGACACCTTGATTCTCTCCTTCGTTGTGCTTTCCCGTCTCTCAGGGCACGCAAACATTCACTGAGTCGCTTGCAGTATGGTCCCAGGACATGCATGATTATCACCGAGCAGAGCATAGCCACTCCGGCGATGAGTGGCACTCGTCGTGATATTGATTCCACAATTTTATTTCTTCACCTGCTTTTCGTCATTACCTTAGTTCCGTTCAGGCCCTGCTCTGCCAACTGGGTGCATGGCCCCGAATGCGCTGGAGGTTCGACGCGCTTATGATGAGACGACCGTTGGAGTAAAGGCCGGGATCTCTGGTCCTTGCCAAACAACGTGACACTGGATCTCGAAAGAACAAGGCAGCGAGGATGCCACATCACCGATGCTCTTAACAGTTGTCGGCTCCGCACATCTCGCCTATGTAGATTCCTTGGAGGCACGGTTCTTTCTGATAGAACCTCAAAGATGCATCTACTCATCCTGTCGTAGCACATTTAAGGCGATGCGCGCAACTTGGTGGACCATTTCAGTGACTTCGAGAGCTAGAGCGACTGGTTCGCGGCTAGGACAAGCGAACTCAGTAAGACAATTTACGTGGTTTCGCGAGTCCACCTTTAACCAAGTAGTACACTGGATATTCACATCAAAAGACAAGTTCGTACGACAGGTACACTGGCAGGGCGAGCCGTCCGACAACACGGGCGGGTCAGTAGGACAGGCAAACTCGTGCTATTTTGACAATCCTCACATCAGTGTCTGAAACTGCTGCTTGGTTGCATGCACTGTGAATGTGTAGCGCTGCGGAGATAAAGCGCTGCGGAGTTGGAGCGATGACTTTTCATGTTGCTTCCCGAGCCGCAACGAGCACTCTCAAGATATGTTTCGCGGTACGAGAACGGATGTCGGCATTGAGCACCTGGGCAGTAACGAGCATCATGTCCTCCATTGACCCCTATCATCTGCATCGCCATGCCCTCTCAGCTTCAGCTTTCGATCCTTGGTCGTCACAATTAACGGCGAAGTGATTGGTGTGATGGTCATGGCTTTTTGATGTTTTGGACGTGTGACGCTATCTGAACGCCTGAACTGCGAAACCCGTAATCGAAGCCACCAAACCAGATGCAGCTTCATTCGTCATGCAGAGCCCTTTGCGTTCTCCTTCGATGATGACAACCCCGCTCTAGTATCCATACTGCTCCAACTGCTTCTGAACGGCCGCGGGAACCTTGGCGTTCTTCTTCGCCTCGACCAAGTTCTTCCTCGCCGCGCTCTTGCGCTCGTAGTATGCCTGGCCCTTGACCTTTCTCCTCTCCTCGAGGCGGGCGACGACGTCCTGGTATTTCCAGCCGAACTCGTGCCCGAGACGACCAACGGTGCAGTACTTGCGGCCGGGCTTGAGGCGGAGCACGCGAAGGGCTTGTGGGACGACCATGCGCTTCTTGTGGTCGTATGGTGGTGGGACGCCCTCGAAGGTCTTCAGGCGCTCGAGTGCCTTCGCACCGCGCTCAGTCTTGTGTGGGATCATGCCGCGGACGGTGCGCCAGAACATCTTGGCTGGGGCTCTGAAGTGCCATGGTCCACCACGGGTCGGGTTGAAGCGGGTCTGCTTGCGGAGGAAGGCGGAGTACTTCACTGTGCGGTGGGTTAGTGATGCTGTCTTGTCCAGGTCGGTGGAAATCGGTATTCGTAGTGGGACGTACGCTTTGCGCGGAAGAACTCGCCGGAGATGTTGAGAGCCTCGCAGCGGACGACAACAATCTTCTGGCCGTTGAGGAGCTGCTTGGCCACAGTCGAGGCCAAACGACCGAGGAGGTGGCCCTTGCCGTCAATGACAATCTGTAGATTGAAGTGTCAGTACTTGCACATGTCTTGCGCTGCGTTGCGGAATTGTCGCGAGTGGCCGGGGAGGATGCGGTGCTCGTGCAGTGGGGGTCGGATGTGCAGACATACCACCGGCTCGAATGTCGACATCTTGCCTGTTGGTTAGTGATTGGGAGGTGTCGTGGTTGCCGAACTTGTCAGCTTCGAAGTCGTCGCTCGAATTCAAACCCACAAGACGCTTGGCACGGCCGACGGAAGTTGATTAGCGTTGGTCATTCCTGCCTCAGGCATCTCTCACATATCGCGACGAAGAAAGTTCACCGCGCTGGCCCTACGTAACACCTCCTGCACCCCTCGTCTTGAGTTGCGATACATCCTGCGCCCACACATCTACCTGTCTCCTTGTCGCAACCGTGGCGTCCTCTACTTTCGAACAAGTGTACAGCTCTCTCGGTGCGAATATCACGACCGTGATTGAGCAAGCGATTTGGACTTTTGAGCGACTTCTGGAGTTCTTGGGCCTCAACATAACCCCACCGCCGCGAGACAATTCTGCTGCAACCTCGCACTACCTGGAATTGCTTCTCGATTTCTTCCACAAGCGTTCGGCCATCGAAAGCAGCTCGATTGCTCTAGCTGTCACCACCTTCATATTCCTCGCCATGTCGTGGTCTTCGCGCCTTGGAAACCTGGGTCGATTCTCACCCTTTACACGCTCACCGCCGCAAGGTTCGACCAAAGTCAGTGACGCCGACTTCAGCTACATAACCGCCGAAGATCTTCGCAAACATCAAGCTGAATCGATGACCCAACAGGCCGATTCGCCCGCGGACCATGGACCCGAACGCGATACCGATGTGCTGATTCTGCGCAACAAGAAGAAAGAGCATCCAGTTCACTTTCCGGCATACAGTATTGTCAAGGGGGAGCTCACTGTGGGTCAGGTGCGCGATCAGGCTGCGAAGAAGGTCGGGTCTGATCCGCGACGGATCAAGCTGCTGTATCGGGGAAAGAACCTGAAAGATGACTCAAGGACTTGTAAGATCGAGGGCTTGCGTGACGGCGCTGAGCTGATGCTCGCGGCGGCTGAAGGCATGGCTGCGGGATCAGGGAGTGATAGCGACAGCGATGATGACTTTGACGGAATCGATGGGCAGACTACCGGCGATGGCGAGGGTAAGCGTCGACGAAACCGAGGCAAGAAGTCGAAACGTCGCAAGCAGCGAGAAGAGCGCGAGGGCGTGTCCGGAAGCTCCACTCCTCAAAATGGCAGCCTGGGCGTTCCGTCGAGCCAGCAACCATCCCGCACTCAATCACCGCGTTTGCCCGCTACAGCGCTCGAGAAGCTCAGCGAATTGCATGACAAGCTGCAAACATACATGCCCGATTGTCGAGCGTTCGAGGCATCACCTCCAGCGGAGCCGGCGAAGAGGGAATTTGAACACAAACGGCTGTCCGAGACAATATTGGCACAAGTGCTCTTGAAGCTCGATGCGGTAGAGACGGAGGGAGATGCCGAAGCAAGAAGCCGGCGGAAAGAGTTGGTCAGAGAGACGCAAGAAGTTCTGACCAGGCTGGACGCGGTGATGAAGAAATAATCGGGTGGAATATGGCGGGTGATGGTATGTTTTGCTTGTTCCAGCGAACTGGTTGCATGTAGCATGGGAAGGCGTTTTGATAAGCGAGAAGTGGCCGCTGCACAACTTGTTGCTTTAGTCTGGACGCATTTCAGCGACTGCAGCAGTGCTCGCACAGACACCATCTTCGAAAGCAGCAGACACGCTATCAAGGGCAGCTCATGTTGCCGTCCTTCGGATCCGCTTTTGAAAATGTTTAAAGGCGACCCTGATCCGGATCCGCTGAAACCTCACCTCGGTTAACGAATCGAATCACCACAAAGCTGTTCCTCTGAGCCGCAGGGCTACCTTACCGCCCAGCTAGTTCTCCGCATCCTTGCACCTCATCATCATCGCATCCATAGCTGTCCGTCTTTACTATTCACCGACTGCTGCATGCTGTGCGACCTTTGAAAACATATTTTACTCTCCTTCGGTCGCAACCCGGACACATTTTAAATCTCGGTTCATTCAGACCGTAGACAGGAGCGGGTTCCCCCGCGTGTCACTGGCAACGATACAGAGCTTCAAGGGACCTGGTCCATATCTGCATTCTACGATGTCCTCGGCCCTGAAGCGGCTATCTTCCCTGGCCTCGCATTTCGCGCCATCCTCTAGCTCTCCCACCGTTGCGGACAACTCAAAGGACGAATTCGTTCATTCCTTTCATACCCATCAACTTAGTCCGACACTTTTCTTGCCCAGAGCTGCGAGTATCGAACCAGAAGTATGGCTTCGCTGATGGAGCAATGTCGGAATATGAAGCTGACGAATACTTGCAGGCCATTGCCGTGTACCACAAGACTGCGAGTGAGTGCGCCTTACTGGTTAGCTAGGCCCGGGAACGTCTAATAAATCGATCTTCAGATGAGAAGACGCTCCGAAGGACATATCAACAGACCGCCGACAGAGCCAGAGGTCTGGCATATTATCTCAAAAAGCATGGCTTCAAGCGAGTTGGCATTCTGTGTACTAATACTCCTGCGTTTCTTGAATCAATTTACGGGATTGGTGCAGCCGCAGCGGTGAACGTCGGTATGAACTTGTCGTAGTACATCGACAGATCAGCTCATTGACCTTTTGAAACAGCAATCAACTACAGACTCAAGGAGGACGATATCACGTACATCTTCGACCACGCTGAAGTTGACATGATCATTGTTGACGCCGAATTCCAACATCTACTCAATGGCTTCCGCAAACTCCATCCAAAGGTCCCATTCATCGTCGATACTGACACTGATCAAGACACTGGACCATATGATCAGGCTGTCTTGGAAGGCTTACAGGAGGACGAACGGAACGGAGGCCATGGATGGGCACAGCTCGAAACTGAGGTCGCCCAAGAGGACAGCATGCTGGCGATCGCATATACTTCCGGAACCACGTCACGGCCGAAGGGTGTAGAGTACACGCATCGATCAGCTTACCTCGCATCTGTGGGTAACGTCATCGAAAGTGCCCTGAACACGCATTCCTCAAAGGCTACGAGATGCCATTACTTGTGGACTCTTCCCATGTTCCATGGTATACAGATCTAAATTGCTGTGTTGTCCGTACATCGCTGACCCTTATACCCTTTGATGTTTAGCCATGGGCTGGACGTTTCCGTGGGCAGTGACCGCCGTGAGAGGAACGCACTACTGCCTGCGCAAGATCGAATACCCTTACATCTGGAAGCTCCTCAAAGAGGAGCACATCAGCCACTTCAACGCCGCACCAACCGTCAATACCCTCCTCTGCGCGGATCCCAATGCAGGGAAGCTTGAAGACCCCGTCCGGGTGACCGTCGCCGCGTCGCCTCCGACCGCCCACCTCTTCGAAACAATGGAGAACCTCAACCTGCGTCCCGTCCACGTCTACGGTTTGACTGAGACCTACGGACCTATTACCAAGGGCTATCAGCTGCCAGAATGGGAAAATCTGGACGTCAAGGAGAAGTACGCCAAAATGGCGAGGCAAGGTCATGGATCTGTTGTCTCACTCCCCGCGCGTGTGATCAAGACCAAGATGGACGAGTCCGGTGCGTGGGAGAACACTGACAGGATCGAGAATGTGGCCAAAGACGGGAAAGAAATCGGTGAGATAGTCTTCGTCGGCAACATTTGCGCAAAAGGGTACTACAAAGACCCGGCTGCTACACGAAAGCTGTTCGCAGGCGGCGTGCAGCATTCGGGTGACCTGGCGGTCTGGCATCCAGACGGCTCGATCCAGATCCTCGATCGCGCAAAGGACATTATCATCAGCGGCGGCGAGAACATCTCCTCTGTCGCGCTGGAGGGAATGCTCGTCACGCACCCGGACATTCTCGAAGCGGCGTGTGTGGCCGTCAAGGACGAGCAGTGGGGTGAGCGACCGAAGGCTTTCATCACGGTCAAGTCGGGCAAGCAGGGAAGCATCACGGGTGAGGAGATCATCTCGTGGGCGAAGAACAAGAGTGGTATTAGTCGGTTCATGGTGCCGAGGGAGGTGGAAATTTTGGAGGAATTACCCAAAACTAGTACCGGCAAGTTGAGGAAGTGAGTTGATAGCCTGTCTTGTTCATGGAGGGAATCGTGCTGACTTGACTTCACAGGAATGTGCTCAGAGATTGGGCGAAGGGTGCTGAGAGAGATATGAGTTAGGACGGTGCCGTCGCACTTCTTTGCGGAGGGAAATCTCGATAAGATACCATTTGCAAAGTCTGCACAGCCCTGAACGAGTTCCGGTCTCGAGACCAGACAGGCCCGAGATACAGTCGGAAGCCACTTCCAGCCCAGCACGTGCAAAGCCCTTACTTAGCATTCTTCACTGACGCGGGCCGCTAAGCGAGTCCGTACGAGATGAAACGAGCCAATCACAATAGGTGATTTCACCTCCTCACGATTACAAAACGAATTCGGGAAAGACCGAGTGTGCCAACCCTAGGTACGCCACCGATCGTAGGCGATAGACGGTAGACGATGTGGCTTATGACTGCTTACAAACGACGTTCCCGTCTTGCTTTGCTTTTCCGCCTCGTGTCGGAAAAGTATGCGAGATTCGGTGTGCCAGGGTTCTTAAACGTTGTTGGCCCCGCGGTTGGCACCTATAAAATGTTGTGATTGGACTTAAGCTGAGTGGAAGAAGACCTCTGATTAGCAGGTATATATTGTTATGCAGAGAGAATCT